>JARBEQ010257591.1:0-10692 GCA_030265355.1 Tritonia tetraquetra
GTGGGTTGATCACCTGCTTGGCTTAATATCTTGATCCAGAGAAATCCAGACTCATTGTGCTGGCCTTACACTGTAATAGTAAAAGGGAATTGGATAAGAAAGAAAGATATAAAAATAGTGTTGTGTTTCTTATTTGGGGCCCCAGTGGCGCAGAGGTACGGTTCTCACCTCTGAAAAGAAAGGTACCGGGTTTGATTCCTGGCAGCGACACTGTCTGGTATTTTTCTCCTTAAATCGCAAGGGAAATAAGAATAAATTCAAGTGACTGCACTCAGATCGAGTATAATGATACTGTGTAGTATAAACCTATATGCCACTTCCCTGATCCTATTCGGGTAGGTGGAATCAAAGAACCTAGTCCTCTCGGAGACGGACAATAAGTTCAAGAGGTCCTGTGTGCATGTTGCGCGCGTTAAAGAATCCTTGGCAGTTAAAAATTTATAAGAATTGGCCGGAAGTCACTGTCTGGGCAAAATTAATTACAACCACAAAGGTCACAGCGGGTTGATCACTTGCTTGACTTAATATCTTGATCCACAGAAATCCAGCCTCATAGTGCTGGCCCTACACTGTAATGGTAAAAGGGAACTGGATAAGAAAAAGAAAGAGTTTCTTATTTTACAGCAATAGACAAGGGTATTAAGCTATTATGATTTCAGAGGTAAAGCTATGTATCTCCATTTTCGGTTACTCTGCTAATCCTGTTATTGTTTTGTTTTTCCTCAGGTATCCGTCCAGTGGATTTTTACGGCAATTTTTATATGGCTAATACTACTGATGTAGAGATGGCTTCTATTGACAGTGATAGTACTGTGTCCTTTGAGGTTAAACATGATGACAAACTGACAGAAGCAGAAGGAGCATTCATTCAAGTAAATAGTCTTTTTTTTTTATGGTGTGGTACATAATTGAAATCTTCATTTGTCACTTGCCTCTCAATGTGGGGATAAGGGATTCAAATCCTGATGGTTGAAATTATTTTCTCTGGATCTTCTAACATTTTCAAGGCTCTCCGTTGGAGATTTGGGTGGAATCCTCGAGTCTCATCACAAATATGAGATGGTATGGGATGATCTATTTGAGATTGTAAAAAAGAGCATAAAACTTTGAACTGTAAGAAATAAGTTATGAGTGAATTTTTAAAGTATGATCTCCAATGGCTTTTCCTATCTCGGCAAATAACATTAATAGTCTTGTTTTATTTTCAGGTTGCTGTTCTCTACACCAGTATATCAGGACAGCGAAGACTACGATGCCACAACTTGTCACTCAACTGCTGCTCCCAAATGGCTGATTTATTCAGGAGCTGTGAATTGGATGTGCTGATAAATTTCTATGCTAAGCAAGGTGGGCAACCACACACCTCAAATATGATAGAAAAATGTCATTAACATGTACCATTCTATGTTTTCATTTATGCATTTTATGTTACAAATTACCATAGCATTTATGTCCCTCAAATCAAAGAATCCATCGAAGATAAGTAAACCAAGTTGTTTGGTACAAAAAAGTCTTTAAGAGTGTTTTCTCTTTATACCATACTAATTATTTATTATATGAATTTTTACTTTTTCTGTCTTATTGACAAACCCTAAAGTTTGTGCTGATGGATGATTAGGCAATTAAATTGTAATTGTGTGTCAGTAAGATGGTATCTTCATTTACAAATTTATAACTTTTATTATTAAAAATCACTTTTATGTTCTCTTATTCAGCAATTCGTACAACACTGAATGCAAATCCGAAGCAAGTGAGAGAACACATTATGAGTGAGGTGTCACAAATTTTGGCATGCTACAGAAGGAATTGTGCTAACCCATCCTCCGCAGGACAACTGGTTCTTCCAGAATGCATGAAGCTTTTGCCACTCTACAGCAATTGTATAATGAGAAGTGATGCAATATCAGGAAGTAAGAATTTTGTAACATTTCAAGACTAATGTATTGTTGGGTTCAACAACAATGTAATGAAATCTTCACTTTTCATTTCAGCCCACCAGTTTTTCAGAAAATGAAACATGCCAGAAAAAAAAATTCATATGCACTAAACTTAACGAATTAAGCACCGTAATCAAAACTTCTTTCAAAACTAGTCCAAAAATCAGCACTCTTTGTCTAATATTTTCAGAATTTGAGGCACAACAATAAGGCACGTTATTTTCATAAAGTTACTTAGTTTACTGTGTGTGTTCATATAAACACAGCAAAAATTTTAAAATGGAATCGACAAATATTTGTCTTGAAAAAAAATTGACAGCTGAGTATCAATGTTTTGAACCAAGGGAAGTAACTCAATAATAGTTAGCGCTTCGTAGATTTCTCTTTTCACTTCCGATTGCTGTCATAGTATGATTTGTGGCGGACCAAGTCGGAAATTTTGACCATGATTGAAAATTACACAAAAAAATATGTTAGTATTGTCCATTTAAAAAATTTTATAATCATAAATGTGACAAACAGCTTCATTACTGTACTGTTACAGCTCATAGAAATTTTAATTAATTTTGACCGACATCAAAATGTAGGACAATTTTCAGGTTCTCTGTAGAGCCAAATTAAGTATAATTGATTTCTTTCTTTCTTTAAATTGATCTCTACTAAATGGTGTATTTTAGTATCCTATCTCAGACTTTTAACACTTAAAGTACCAATGGTTTTTCAACAAAACTGCCCTGAAATACCAAGGGTTTTTGGAGAATTTCAGAAAAACAAAGTGATTTATACTGTGACAAAACAAATAAACCAATTGCTCTCAAATTTTCAAGATGAGATGTATCATGAATAAAGTTGAGAAAAAACATAATTTCATGAACATGAAGTCATGTGACCTTGTCAGCCATTTTGAATATTAATGCGGAAAAGTTTTAAAAAACGAGTGGATAAAGAAAAACATGGTACAAATGTAATAATATTTGTTGAACTTTTTCAAAAGTTCTTTATAGTCATGAGAAAATCTGGTCAAGTGGCTAAATGATAAACAAGTCATTACAAGAAAAGAAATGAAAATAATACTAACCTAAATGTAGATTGATCTTTTGCGTAAACTGTCACTACTTTGCTCCAACACTTGAGAAGCGTATAAGTTTGTTTCTTGAACAATCAAATTAACCACAGAATCAGGAAAAAACGTTTTGAAAAAAATTCAAACCCTGTCCATCACCAACTTAGTCTGATACAATTCCTGTATTTTCCACGAAAATCAGGGAGCCATGAACACTCATGTGGGTCCTCATCAGGGTAGTCCTCCCATACAAACAGATCATTGACACGCCCACCTCTCTGTCCAGTACGTTCCCTAACACTAATGCTGACCTCTTCCATATCTTCATCACCGCTACTAGTGTAGACATTGCCTCCACCTGTCACTTGGACACGCTCATCACCAGACCATTCAAAACTAGACCAAGAGCATTCAGATGCCACATCCAACTCAGATTCAGAGTCAGAATCAGCTCTATAATTATCATCTCCTTCTTCTCTGTCCATTTTCAAGTTTGTTTGGTCAAAAATAGCTGAATCGGACTGAATTTGTGATCAAAATGTTTGTTTACGTCTGTAGAGTCACGAGAAATATTTTTCTGTTGCTAGGTGAAGCGGCGACTTTGATCGCCGCTGGTATTTCACAGACTGAAGTCATCAGCGACTTAGGTAGCCGTTGGTACGTTAAGTGTTAAATGATTATTTATCATAATCATTCATATTATCCAATTTTTAACAAGTCCATACAAAGAATTTATCTTTTGCAATGGATAAACAATGCTATTTATTATTGGGATGAATACTAGAAAAGGTCTGTTCTACGAACAGAATCATAATTAGCATTGAAGAGACCGTGGACTGTATTCAACCATTTGTGGAGGAGGTGGTGGTGTTATTTCAAATTTAACTGTACAAATCTTTTCTTCTAATAATGTAATAGTTATATTAAAATGTGTGCACACTGATGAACATGCTCCAAATAAATGCGTACACACTGAGTCTGAAGCGTTCCTTTCGAATTATGAAAATCAACAAATTACAATACTTTCTTATTAACCCCACGCATCATTAAGTCGAGTTATATGCGGTTAGTATACTTATAGAATTTTAGAGCCCTCCCATAAGAAGCCTTTGGAGGCTTAATTCCGTTATCGTATTATTATTATTGTTATTTTCATAATCAGCATCATTATTATCATACCACTTATCGCTGACCTTCAATATTTTTTTCATTTTCTTCTATAGGCACTGAGATCTCCACAGATGACAGGAGTTACTTGATGCATTTGGTGAATGCCATGGATGCTAAGGCTACCAATGTTTTCTTTTATCCCAGGCTTCTACCTTTTGTAAGTTTTTAGCTTCAGATTGTCCGTTCGGTTTCAAGTTCGATTTGATATTATGATTATCATATCAATGGTTTAGTGCAAGATTGCAATATTTACACTAAAACTATCAACTTGAAAATCCTTTATTTGTGTTGTAAATCAAATAGTGATATCACAAAATGAATTCAGTGTAGACACATTCCTTTCTTCTTTCTCAGCTCTATGATTTTCCCATTTTACATTTCTTTGTCTAGATAGATTGTTCCACTCTTTGAAATTTTCTGGAGCTTTAATTTTTTTAAACAAAGCTATGTTGAAATTATTTTTTAGGATCAACAGGGCCACATGCGATGTTGAATGTTTTCCTCTTTAACACTTTGCTGTATCATCTTGCCGATCGGTGGGCTTTCATATTTTCCCTTGCCGTACCATCACGCAGATCGGCAGTCTAGACTAGCTACCGGTGTTTTAGTAGACTGCGGATATGCTAATTTTCCAGACATATATTTTTGCTTTCTTTGGTTGCTATGTTACCTCTCGGTTCGTGTTGATTTGAGTGATTTTCAAGCGTTTTTAGTAATTTTATTTTCATCTTTGTGGCGTTTTTTTTTATCAATCTCGGTTTTTGGGTGCCATTTCATGCTAAATTGGTCATTTGTTGTCGCCATTTCACTTTAAAACATTAAGCGCTGGATAATCTTGATTTTATTTGCTAGTCTCGTGTCTAGTCTGATCAATTCGGCACTTGCTGTAGATAGCTGATATCTTTCTTTCTTATCCAATTCCCCTTTTACCATTACAGTGTAGGGCCAGCACCATGAGGCTGGATTTCTCTGAATTAAGGTATTCAGCCAAGCAAGTGATCACTGTGACCTTTGTGGTAGGAATTAATTTTGCCCGGACAGCGGCCTTTGCGGACTACTCTTATCGAGTTTAAATTGCCACGGGTTCTTTAACGTGCGCAACATGCACATGGGACCTCCGAGTGATCCCACCTACCTGAATAGGATCAGGGGTGTGGCTAATAGGTTTTCACCGAGTTTCAAGGAGAAAAATACCTGACAGTGTTGCGGCCGGGATTCAAACCCTGTACCTTTCGCTTCAGAGGCCAGAACCATACCTCTGAGCCACTGGAACCCCTGGTAGTTCCTCTCCATGACGCAATTAGGAGCAAATCTCTCACTTTGCCGTCTCCAAATCCGAATTCTTCCAGATTTGATGTTGTTGAAGGGTAACGACGGGCCAAATAATAGCATTTCAAGTTTTCAAAATATCTGATTTTTTCTACTGGTGCATTTTTAGATGTGGTCAGTATATAATAAGGTTACGTTAGTTATGGACACTGGTAAAGATAATTGATTCATGTGCAAATGTTTTGGACATATTTCCCTAAACTAATTAATGGGTTTCTTTCTTTTGTTTTTATTATTTTGTAGCACAATGCGGACATGGAATCATCAGAAGTACCTTCAGCCATTAGATGTTCTATTGAAAGACTTGAAGACTCTGGGATCTACATTCTTGGTGAGATTTATGTTTGTGTTCCTTTGGCAATGTATTACCGAAAAATGTTGCACTTGGGTACAATTGTCAATTGCACTTTTCCTTTTGTTGGAAATGAAATGAGTTATTATTGCAAGTATCAATTGGGCACCAAATGTTTCTTTCCACCACAGCGCTACATACATCTGGCAATTTGAATGGTTATAAGAATTTGTCAAGACAAGATGGATAACGTTTAATTATTTTTAAAATTTAAGTACATATATATGTGAGAGCAACGATATTCAATTACAATCAAAAGTATCTGTTAAATGGTTTATCTATGGTATGAATTTATTTTCACAGAAAACGGTTTGTCAATGTTCCTGTGGATAGGCCACAATGTCTCACCTGATTTGATTCAAAAGATATTCTGTGTACAAAGTGCTGCACAAGTGGATATTGATAAGGTAACAATTTTGAATAGAAGAATCTGTGATTAGGTTTTTTTCTCTTTGCTCTCTTGTCCTAAAATGTTTTTATACGTAAGAACGTGCTTTCGAAATGTTCAGTGTAACAATTTGGAGAATCAGTATTGTCACTATATACTTTTCATACATCC
Source organism: Tritonia tetraquetra (assembly GCA_030265355.1). Classification (NCBI taxonomy): domain Eukaryota; kingdom Metazoa; phylum Mollusca; class Gastropoda; order Nudibranchia; family Tritoniidae; genus Tritonia; species Tritonia tetraquetra. Next base: position 6,411 of record JARBEQ010257591.1, read on the forward strand.
TGCTCATGGAATGAGGTATGTGGATTTAAACTATAGAACTATGCATCTGAGGTATTGCTATCTTAAATTTTATGATTTCAAGTTTGTCTACTTTTATGAAGCATCATCATGAAGTTGTGTTTATCATATGCATTTTCAGGTTCAACTGTTGGAATTAGACAATCCTGTGTCAAGAAGATTGAATGACCTCATTGGGAAGCTGCGCTCAGAGAGATCACGATACCTTAAGGTTTGTTATTTTTACTGAACACGTTATTTTTTTTTAAAGTGGATCACTAGGTCAGAGCCATGAAAACTCTGAAAGGACCATAGGGGGAAAAAACATGCTAGGTGGCCTTTAATCCAGTCCTCTGTGTCCTAAGTCGAGTGAACACAGTATCTCTGTAAACAGGAATTTAGTTGGGTGAATGAGATGTTGTTATAGGATGAGAATATACATTATTCATCATGACGTTCTACTGATGTCATTTCGCTTGATGACTTGATATTATTTTAATTCGATATAACTTTGAATTTGAATGCTCATCACAGCTATTGCAGTCATACGTCACATACCCCACTGCAGCAAGTGGCTAGTCTGCTCTGATGAAACTGTGTAGAAGTGTTCAGTCTCAAGGAGACACCTGTTTAGATATGAATTAAGTTTGATTTATATTTTCATTTCCCTGTAGATCAAAGCACTGTCTCTACCTTTGTTCAATTTTCTTTGTCCACAGCTGACGATTGTACGACAGCGAGATAAACTTCAGCCTTGGTTCGATCATTTCCTGGTGGAGGACAAGGGAGCAAATTCTTCAAGTTCCTATGTTGACTTTTTGTGTCACATTCATAAAGAAATAAGAAACATTTTGAGTTAATTAGTGTACAAATGTAATGTAGCTTGCCCTGCTTTTGTTTTTGAAGTTGAGTGATTTTAAAGCAAAGATTATCACATATTTCACTTGTTTGAACAAAATTAATGGGAGTGTGTGAAATTTGAAGTTTCTCAGGCACACATTTTTAAATCTTTGATTTACAAGTTTAAAAAATTTGTAACTGTGATTTGTTCCTCGCCCTTTTAGTAACAAATGTGCATACTGCAAAGAAAACAATTGATTTGCCAGCATCTTTCTTTGTGTAAAATTTTACTTATGTTGTTGCCGTTTTTGTTGACTCTGCTTTTAGAGCAAATTCTGGTATTGTTGACCATTTCATGGGATACAGTGGTTTCTGTACAACAGTGTTACACCAACTGTAATGTGATATTAATTCTGAAGGAGAAATGGTTAGACAGGGACAGGTGTTGAATGTAAGTTGGAAAATCAACACCAGGGCATTAAGGGTAACTAATTCTGTTACTTTTGAGATTGGAAAAAAAATGAACAGCAAACAAATATAGAACAAACCCTAAATCGACCTTTCCCCTTCACTATATGCCCCATCTGTCTCTATCTCTCCCTTTTTTTCATGAAAGTAGATGAGATGGCTATATTGTAAGACTTTTGGCGTGTTGAAGTTAATTATTTACAGGTAAAGGAAGTCGACTGAATATGGTGGTGTATATTTTTTATATTTTGTTTAATGGGGCAAATGGGTTTTTTTCTAATCATCATGTAGAAAAGGATTTATTTACAAACGTTTATATATAGCTTGATATTTGTTGCCCATCAATCACTTCCCACTTACAATCAATAATCAGTGTAAAACTACCTTACAAAAGCTACGAGAGTTGGCTTTTGCTGAGGACCCAATGTTTATATGAAAAGACCATCCTCCATGGAGATCAGATGATAAGTTTAAAATTTGCATTGAGCATTGTAAGTACAGTAACCGTTATTTTAATATTCCTATTTTAAGTTAGTTCCAGAATTATATGATTTGCCTCAAAGCCTTTTTCATCGAATTGCATCTTTGAAATGCAAGTCTTTTCCATCACGGGTTGCTATAGACTCAATTTCAAAGTTTAAAATCATGATATGGTCATGAAATGAAAAATGCATTTGAATTAGGACAAAAAATGTCAGGACTGTACTGCTAAATCTAAGTAAAGCATGACAAAATGATTTAGGAGACAATTTTTAGAAATATTAAAATCTTTTCTTTTCTTTCTGTTTCTTTTTTTTTCAAGGCACTACAGTCTTTACTACTATCAAAGATGATAAATACAGTCGACTCCGCTTAATTGCCAAATTTCCCACGAAATGGAATGAAATTCTATATAAAAGTCACTGGTTTATCGCAACTCATTTCGGATAGTCACAAAATCGGCGACACCGTGCCTCACATTTTCGGTCAGCTTTTACCTGCTTTCACACATTGCTAAACGATGATTGCATGTCTCCCTTGTCATTAGCTAACAACTGTAATGATACAATAGCCTTGCACTGATAGGGGGTCAAGGAGACAGCTCTGCCCCGCAATGAATGACAACATGCGTCGTCTAGGCAGTCCAACACAAACAATCGCTACATTTCATCACTGGAGAGATGAGTCACGGCTCACAGACTTTTAGCAACTGGCTATTGGATCGTCTTTGATTACACAATCAAAAGTGTTTCAGACTCCTTGCAGTGAGGACAAATCTAACAAAAGCAAGGGTGGCTATAATCTTGTGCCTGTGAACTCTTTGATGTCTGTCACCTGTGACAGAAAATATTTTTAAAAAACACAAAATACAAAAAAAATAATAAGACAACTTTGTAACGAGGCCATGACATGTTCATGGCGGTCCCAAGTCCGTGAAACCCAGAGGAGAGATATCTATGCAAAAAAAGATAGAATAAATACTGCAACAGACATACCTGGTTGTCAAGTAGTGAAACGACACTAAACTGCTAGGCCAACCCCGGTTAATCGCAATTTCGGGTTTAACGAAAAAATATTTCCTGCTCCCGCCGTGTTGCGGTTAAGCGGAGTCGACTGTACATGATATTAAAAAACTCAGCATTTTTACTATGTAATGAGCGAGGTGAATCGATGAGTTGTTTCCCCAGAATTGGAGATGTTATTTCACTCCGATGGTGGCCCAGCTACCATCCGTAAGACTGAACGTCTCTAAGCCGAAATCCTGCCCGGCGCCGGGCAATAGCTCGCGCGTGCCGATGTGCAGCGGTATGCACCACCCGGTATCTCGCCCCTGGGTGTCTCACGCAAGCACACAGGGTGTCAGGGGACTGGGCGCACCACAGCCAATTTGCCCAGGAAAGACGTCACGGCAGCACCAACAATAGCCGGCGGGGTCCTCTCCCGCACCCTAAGCGACACCAGGGTCCAAAATCATTCTTAGATGACTTTGCTTGGGGTAAGCTACTTAATTTCTAAACACAAAAGTTTTGTAATTTTCTGCAGAAGGCTAAGGCAAAGTTTGTTATCAAAGGGACCTCGGTAAGAAGTTTTTATCTTATTACCAACAAACTTTGCTATTGCTACTTTTGTACACGAGAAGAAAAACGTGAATATTGACTAAATTTGATGTGAAATATCAAGTATTTTTGTTTGACTGAATTATTATTATTTTTGTTACAACCTAATTCAATTCTTTCCTATACATTGTGATGAAGTGCAGCTAGTCCTTTGTTCTGTCCTGTGACATGTTAATTTTGTTTCTTTGACAACTTCAATATACATTGTTACGGTTTGAATGATGAAAAATGTAATTAATTTATGATTTCAACATCACTGTAGTCTGCAAAAAATTGGTGTGGTTTATCACTTAAGGTGAAAATTCTTATTGTCATCTATGATGGATTGTTGATTTCACTTTTTTTTAAAGATTATTTTCATTTATTTCATTGACAATGATAAATTATTACTCACTACATTGATGTGAATTTATGCATGCATTCAAATAATACAGACGTATAGTATAAATCATGTGCTCCTTTATATTCAATAAAGGAAGTGAAAAAAAAGAGATTTTTTGAAATAAATATATCTATTTTATATAAAGTAAGAATTGTGAATGAAAGGCCATGAGTGTGATTTGTAAGTGATGCTTGCTAAAACTAAAACACGTTTTCAGATTTTGGAAAGATAGCAAAGGTTGCAATCAATTTGACTGAAGCAGTCAGGCCAAGACACTTTCTTGTGTACAAAAAAAAAGATAACAAACCCTGCCACCCACCAAAACTGTGTAAACCTGCATATCCATCAGTCATGGCTGAAGCTTAGGAAATGCTATGCAGTGAATTTGAGACGAGATGGTAATTGACACCTTGGACAGGACTGGCAAAACAAAGAGAGATAAAATTAGAAATACTAGGATTAGGGAAGAAGTAAAAACCGAAAGTCTGGAAATGAAAAT
>JARBEQ010257602.1:0-10692 GCA_030265355.1 Tritonia tetraquetra
GCCCACTGTGTCCTAAACTCCTTATTGACACCATGAGCAATACACTGGGCAGTATAAATCATAATCAAGGTCAATAAGCAAAGTAATGTAGCCCTTGTGCTGAACATCCCATGGATAGAGAGAAAGAACAACGAGTTGACAGAGGCAGAATGTGAAGAAGAACACTCCTCGTTCAGATTTTGTTTAAACGACCTGGAACATTATTTGCCCATGCAATGTAAAGGAATGGCCTCGAAAGCTTGAACTTGATGACAACCGGAATGTATAGTGGGAAGGAAGTCTCGCCAGGCAAAGTGAAAATATTATGGATGACCTCACGGCTTGGCAACAAAAGAGAAGAGAGGCCTGAGAGCTGAGGCATCTGTCCAAGTCATTCGATGGTGCTGGTGCTGGTGGTGGTGGTTGTGATGATGATGTGAATGAAGATGGTGTTGATAATGATATGATTTCAATGATTCTTGTGATGATGATGGTTGTGGTGGTGATGATGATGACAATGACGACGACGATGTTGATAAAAGGCAAGTGAGCTATCCACGCAGGTCAGTCCTATCTTGTCCTACATGAACCAATCAGTAGTTTAGGAAATGCGCCTAGAAAACCCATCGTGTCTAACACTAGTTCTCGTTTCCCCATGTATGTTTCTGCCAAATATTAAGATAATAACAATGCATATTGAAGTATGTATCGAGTAATATAGGAATTTGACATATATGTACATCAAGCATAAAACAACCACAATGGTATAACCATATTCAACATCTCAACCACAAGTTCATTCGTTTCGCTTTTTAAATAAAATGGATAATTACCAATGAATTACCAATGAATTACTAATGAATTACCAATGAATCGTAGGTTATTTTCCAAATGTTTAATTAATTGTAACCCAAATAATACAATTCCCGTCCTGGACACATGTGAGCCTTTGACAGTACCAGGTCAAAGTTCACTTACACTTGTATTTGTAACATATTTTACAAAAATAGCCAATGCTATTCCATGTTCTTTGCTGGAATTTTTAAAATCTGAAACAAAAAATATACAATATATCAGTGCATTTGAGTGATTATGTTTTAATTGCAGGACGTGGATGTGCAAAATTGTCCAGGTTCTAACAAAGGTTCATTCATTAAACAAAAGGCAATCAAAATATTTACCCCAAAATAATTCGTTTTCCAAGATCGACCACCCAACTGTATACCACTGTTTCGTATGACGTATGTAAACGTTGATGCAGTGGGTGTCGGATCCAACGAGGTCATACTCAGCAACAGGTCTGAGCCATCGAGGCAAACCAAAATCCCTGGGGATATGTTTTCCTCCTTGCATTACTCTATATTCTCCTGACTTTGCATTCGCCGAGAATCAGTGCCGATGACCCCGTTAAATCCGACTTCTACTGTATCAAAACCCCTAGACTCAAAGTAATACCAAGTCCGCTATAAGGATTGAAACCCCATCACTGTGTTTCGTATCACTTGTGTATGCGCTGATATACCCATGTGCACAAAGTCATAACATCTGGTATGAGGACCAGGACCACAACTAGGATGATCAAAGCAATGCCAACGATACCAAGACCAATGGAAGACGACCTTTCGTCTTTGGCTGACTGTTTGGTACGTAAAAAGCTCGATATGGCTCTAGATTCTACAGCCAGTTCCTTCTTGACGTTTTCCTCAATCTCATGCTTGACTTCATCCGTGAGAGTGACGTTTTGGTACGGGTAGGAGACGGTAGGTAAGGCGGGTGGGAGTGGGAGGGGTTCCGGGCATTCTTCTAGTTCTTCAAAGGCTGATGGTTGGTAATCCTAAAAATAATAAAATAATAATAAACGTTATCCTTCCCTTTCGGGCAAATTTCATTTTACAATGGTGGACATATTATAATCAATCATAAATACATTACATCAGAAATATTGCATAGCATTACAATACATGATCAAAGAAATACAACAGATACAACTTGTGGCATCTGATCTCATCCATCCCCCACCAATGATGGGTCGCAGCAGTGCAGCGCCCCGTGAGCTAGGGCGAAGTGTTTTGCGGGTGACGTCAGGTACGGTGGCTGACGTCAGCGGGGGTGGGAGTGCCATTAGGGTGCAACTAAGAGGAGAGCAACAATTAATCCCGAGTGTATCCAAGAAAACCAGGCACGAGACAAGTCGGTTTTCAAGTTCAGGTCTCTATATACATTTGGCGAGGATTTTAGCTTTAGGTTTCGTTGCGAAGTAGGTGTTTTGAAATGTTCGTGTCAGCCCAGTTATTTGTAATCAATTAACCCAGAAACCCAGTTATTTGTAATCAGGTAACCTCTACCGATGCTCACGTCAGTGTGTCTGCCATTGGTCGAATTCCTGCGACACTAGTACAGTAAGCCTCACAATTGTGGTTATATTGACGTTCTTGACATATTCTTTTTGAATGCTCGTGGAGCATAGGGCTTCAGAAACACTCTGTAATCCGACTCTATTCTGCGCTTTATTCTTTATACGAGGGTAAATATGTAGATAATGTTGTATATGTATGTTTGGTATTAAACTAGTGTCATTTTTCACCCTGATTTCAAATCTGTTATCAAAATTGAAATTTGAGGAAAACAATGGGTCTCTAAAATCCCTCCTGCCTCGTATCACGGATCAAATCTAAGCGCTGCACTTAGTTGGTCCCGTGAACAGACGACACATTGGGAAATTGTGGAAACGAATCGTACGCACTCCGTGCGCTCCAGTTAATTTCATAGTGATTTATCCCGATAAAATGTTGTTCCACGGACGAGAAACGCTCGGATCCACTCGGATTGAGCCTGTACTCGAGGAGAGGTAAAGAATAAAGCAGTTGTTCACAAGTTTCAGGCGAATGTACGCCAAACATTTTGGTTCATCATTTAAAACTTCGTCCATTACATGGTAAAATTCACCATAGGTCGTTGATAAATAGTATGTACCCAGTAGCGCCTGCAATTCTGCCTTCTTCTCCTCATCCAATATAAGAGCATCAACGCTAATGCTTCCATAACAAAAGAAGTACGACTCTCAGACGCTGTTCTGATCTACTAGATCTACATCTAGGCTAGCCTAGCATGCAAGCATGCCCCAACCCTGATCTACTAGATCTACATCTAGGTTAGCCTAGAATGCAAGCATACCCCAACCCTGATCTACTAGATCTACATCTAGGCTAGCCTAGCATGCAAGCATGCCCCAACCCTAATCTACTAGATCTACATCTAAGCTAGCCTAGCATGCAAGCGTGCCCCAGCCGTGACCTACTAGCCACTGTCAACTAAATGACGTAAGCTAGAAATATCACTCCAAAATTCCTACCGGCGAAAAACACGGGAGAGAACGAAGCGTGGTCTCGTTCCAACCTGGAACCGTTCTCGGACGGGAAATCTCGTCCGAGAAATGCTCGGATCCACTCGGATTGAGCCCTACATATCGTCACGTTCAATATCGATCTCTTGCACCTCATGTACGTTCAATATCGATATATTATTGTTTTTTTCATGACAGTCATAAATCGATATATTGTACTTTTCATGACTTCAATATCGGTCAACTTTTAAAAATGATAATCGAATGACAAGGAACATTCGTAAAGACAGTTTATTAAATAAATATCATTCCTTATAGTACTTCTACTTTTCTATTTCCCTGCTTTTTTCCAGTTCTAGTCTGGGGCTTACTCACGTTTAGCTTGTCCATCACTGGTCGAATGCCAGCGGCTCTACAGTAAGACTGACCATTGTTCTTGGCTATGATGTACACCATGAAATATGGGTTGGTCACTCTCTCGTCATTGACCCTGATGACGTGATGCCCGTTACTTACACGCACCAAGCAGCTTTGGAAAGGTGTCTCTGGGGAAAAACACAAAGAAACGAAATGACTACACCCGGGTAGTATTGTTTTGCTGTTGGTTTTTAAATCTTTATCAAACAGGAATTTTATAACACTACTTGAAATGAACGACAGCGACTAAATGAGATAGATGGTGATAATGGAAATCATTATTGTTATAATAATGACAATGATAATTCGTAGGAGTAGTAGCAGTAGTAGTAGTAGTAGTAGTAGTAGTAGTAGTAGTAGTAGTAGTAGTAAGTGTAAGTTGTAGTAGTAGTAGTAGTAGTGGTAGAAGTAGTAGTAGTAGTAGTAGTAGCAGTAGAAGAACTAGAAGTAGTAGTAGTAGTAGTAGTAGTAGTAGTAGTAGTGGTGGTGGTAGTAGTAGTAGTAGTGGTAGCAGAAGTAGTAGTAGTAGTAGTAGTATCAGTAGAAGAACTAGAAGTAGTAGTAGTAGTAGTAGTAGTAGTGGTGGTAGTAGTAGTGGTAGCAGAAGTAGTAGTAGTAGTAGTAGTAGCAGTAGAAGAACTAGAAGTAGTAGTAGTTATCACCATTGTTATGTAATGTTTGCATCTGTGTTGTCGATGATTGAGATTGTAACAACGACTTAAGTGAGATGATGGTGGTGGTGACGATGATGATAATGATAATAATGATGATGACGACGACGACAATTATGAATATGATGAAGATGATGATGATGGTCACGATGATGAAGATGACGACGATGGCTATGAGGATAATCACCTCGTATCGTAGAACAATCGTATTCCACTAATTGGCTGTTAATTTCAAACTTGATTTTGTTAGACGTGGATTCTACCATCACCCACAACATCAACCTATTGGACTGGCGGTGGTATGGCGTAGACAGAATGTTGTATACGGTGTGCCAATACAGGGGCGGGATCAGGGTCATTGCGCACGATGCCTGGCCATCTGAAACGATTTCGTCGCCGTCAGGGAACAATGTAGTATGTCAAACATGGACATTTTGATTTTTGGATATGTTACAAAGTTTGACCTGGCGCATCTTTTGATTTGGGTCTTATAAATATCCAGCGGTTATTTTTCATCTGAATACATTAATTAGAGCCAAAGTAAATCAATTTTTGGGCTCTGATGAAAAGTGGCATTTTGACATACAACATTGTTCCCTGACGGCGACGATTTGGTCAAGGGTTAATTGTACGTTTATTTCAACACAGGTTATATCAAAGGCCTTACACCGAAAGGTACTAAAACGGTTATTGATAAAGAAAGAAGCTATATCAAAGGCGGGACCTGCGATTCATAGGTAGTCCATCTCCGATTTGACTTGATTTTATATGGAACCCACAGAGGCACATCCATGAACCTCGAGAAATTTTAAACGAAAACAAATCAAACTCTTTCGCCGGGTTTTGAATCAAGTTACTTCTCCTCAAGAAGAACTATCTTTCAAGATATTAACAAAAAGAACACATTATATACTGAGCGGCGAAAATGTTGGATTGCGACCAGATTGTCGTGTGTAAGTGCGACACCCTTGTTTGTTTATTGCTCAAGCGACCAATGAATGAATTGTTTGATTTGAAATTGATGAATGCGGTAAGAAAAGACGCCGGTACAATGATATTAGTGTTCAATACACACGAAAACGGTGTTTGATGACATTGGTCGTAATCCACAATTTTCGCTTTTTTATGCCGGTCAATATAGTGGCGTGGTACGCCCAAAGACAATCAATACGATGTATTCAACTCAATTAATGTTACCAAGGCAGCATGAGAGTTATGTCCCTTTATTAGCTAGTGATACCAGTTGTTCGTTCAATAATCGATACAAAATGGCATGGTCATAAAGCATATTATTTTTTAAAAACATATCGCACCAAAATCATAAAACGCGTTCTATCCGGTGCACGCTATGGCTCACCTATCATCTCATTATATAATGAAATACGTCGAGTTGACTATCTTATTTTGATTATCTTTTGTCTGCCTACCATGTTCACTTCTCATTATCTTAGTAACCGTTGAAACTAACAGGACAATGTTACTATCAATCCAGACAAATGATTTGCCTCCCCTTAGTAATAATTGCAATATGTCTAAATGTACAAATTCCAACGTATGTATCACTTTTTCAAAGCCAGTCACAAATATAAATCACATTCGTTACCTGAGAGTATGAGTAAAGCGTAGAAAGAATCATTAGACTTTAACTTGTGTATTTCTCCATCAGAAACAGTCACTAGCTCTGTATCTCCAGCCAGTCGTAGGTTTATATCAGGTCCCTTACTCATCTGCGGTTTAAAAATAATAGAATGCCACAAAAAGACGTGAGAATTTCACTGAGAAAAAGTGTATACGTTGTAGCTCAGTGGTACGATGTTCGACCGGTAATCGGAAGGACCCGAGATCGAATCCTGCCTGATGAGTATTTGTTCGTCGTGTCCTTGAGCAAGACACTTCGTCCTAGTTCACTGGGCCCTGCACTGCGGTGACTCATCAATGGTGTTGTTTGAATACGAGGCCACATGCATATTGCCTTACGTATGTCCACTCTAGCCCAGAGAGGTAGAATCTTCCAGTTTTTTTTAGCTGAGGGGGTATCCACAAGGCTACAGTGATGTGTTTATTGCCCCCTCTTTGATTGATACTGATAAGTGTATTGCTCAGTAAACAGTCGTAGACACAGTGGGATGATCACCTGCTTGTCTGCAACTCTCTGGTCCAAAGAGTTTCTCTGTGTTCAGTAATGTTTGGTGGTTGGGGTGCCTGCATTTACGGCAGGTATCGTGTGTGCCGTTGATAGCTGAACATAGGGCTGGCCCAAACACTGCCCTGTGGTATTAATGCGGCTCGATCAAACATATAAACAACCAATGTTTATTGTCGTAGCGTTGTTGTATTGATATGATTATGTATTGTAATGTAGAATGTGTTATCATTGATTTCTCATGGAGCCAGTGTTAAACACAGTTTAAAACCATGTGTCTCAAGGGGCGAATGAGCGGCCAGAGTGGAAACCATTGGTTTAGCTAAATGGTTGTACAGTTGACCACAATCTAAACCATGTATCTAAAGGGGCGTGCATATGACCACAATGTGAACCTTGTATCTAAAGGGGCGTGCAGATGACCCTACTGTAAACGATGTGTCTAGGGACACGTATGGGCGGCCACAGTGTAAACGAGCGTATGGGCGCTACAATGTAGATCATGTTTCTAAAGGGGACCATAGGCGCTCCAAAGCATACAATGTGTCTAAAGGGCTGTAGGGGCGCTACAATGTAAACCATGTGTCTAGTGGGGCGTATGGGCGCTACAATGTAGATAATGTGTCTGAAGGGGATCATAGGCGCTCCAAAGTATGCGATGCCTCTGAAGGGATCATAGGCGCTCCAAAGTATGCAATGTGTCTAACAGAGCTTAATGGCGGTACAATATAATCCATTTGTCGAAAGGGGCTTAAGGGTGCTACGATGCAAACCAGGTGTATATGGGGGTGTAGGGGCGCTACGATGTAAACCATGTGTCTAAAGGGTCGTAGAGGCAGCCACGGTGTAAACGCTTGTGGTGGAAATCAACATTTTAAATTGTGTTTGTTGAGTTACTTCCCATAGTCCTCCGTAGCCGCCCTAAAACTGATAACTTTGAATTCTTAACCATAATGACTCTAAAACATAGGTCATGACAATCTCTCTGATATCAATAAATATTTCGCTGGATAAAGTAAATGATCAATTAACTCTTAGGTTATGTTCCAACCGAATACCGACAGCAAAGGTTTAACCCAGTATCTGTATAGCCGTGTTGTTCTCCAAAGCCACCAGCTTGTAGCTGGCAGCTTGGACAGAGGGATGGGTGTGGAGAGACAGCAGGTACTGTGCATCTAATGTCCGGGCAGGTAACACTTGGTCGTACATGATTTGGTCTGTGCTGGAGGATGTCAGATCCTGGAATACAGTGTTATACACTTTATGATAATGGTGATGCATATGAAATATATCTACTAGAATCATCATCATCATCGTCATTATCATCATCATCATCATTATCAGCAGCAGCAGCAGCAATGTAGTCATTAAGTGATTTTAGTAATAATTATGATAATGGTGATAGTTATAACAATGCTAATGTTGATGCTAGGGATGATAATAATAGTAGTGATAATGATGAGTGACAGCAACAACAACAAAAATGATAATAATAGCGATGATAATAATGAGGATGGTTTGGACACATAGAGAATGAAAGATAACATATACTATAATGTAAACAGCATGAAAAACTGCCAAGAGGTAGAGCAAAGAAAATGTGTCAGGATGCAGTTTCAAAAATAATAATAAAAAAGAGAGGATTTAGGCTGGTAGGAGCAAAGAGGATGTCATTGAATAGGGATCAATGGCGAACGTTTGTGTATCATGCATACATCTTACACCTATAGGTACTAACAAGGTTATTGATACAGAACGATAATTTAAATGACCTAAAAATCAATTATCATTATTGTTATCATTATTACTATCATTATAACAATGATCAATTTTCGTCTCCGTATTATTATTCCCACAATCGTTATTGTAATGAAAATGATGTCAATAATAATGATGATAATTAGTGAATATTGAATGAGTGTATTTTATATCATTGTTATTTGATGAGTTTATATCAGACTTGTATTGATGCGAGTTTTAACAAGAATTCAATGCAAAGTTTGATACCAATGAGTCAAATAACTATGATATAACAATACACGAGCTTTATATACATGGTTATGCCATTGTTAAAGGGGTTCTGACTAAAAAAAACAAAGCTATTTCAACAGCATTAAAACGAAAATGACGATTACTTTATTTTAACTCGTAACAGAAAGTCGTTGACTTTAAATTGTAACATTAAATAGCAACAATGATTGAACTAATAAAAATAATATGATAGGTCTCGACTCGAAAAGTGACCTAGAATAGACTCTAGATATCTACATAGTTTAATTGTTGAGATGTAAATAACAATTGCCACAATTAATCCGAGCTTGAACAATAGTTTTCACAGTGTTTTGAATTTTACTTTCTTCCTTGTTAACTGTAATAGCTGTGCTCGAATGTTTACTTTCATAATGATAAGTAATGTCCCCAATATTCAACACTTAAAACCGCGTCGCAACATTACATGTAGCCAAGAACGTTATATAGACAGGTCATCGAATCAAAAAGTAGGGCATCGAATCGCGAAGATATACTTGTTATATTATATGTTTCTCTTTACGTCACTAATGGCCACGGTACAAAAAACAAAAATAATAAGCAAAAATGATGAGACATTACAATAATGATAATAAAGATGATATGATAAGGATAATGAGAACAAAATCAATAATGCTAATAACATTATTATTGATAACAACGATGCTAATGGTGTTAGTATCGAACAAACAAGGTACCGTAGTCATGACAAAAACGGACATCTTGATCCCTGCAATGACGGTTCCACTGATGTCACCACTGAAACCAATGGACGTGGATTCAAGGTTTAGGAGAGTCAGCTCTACATAATATGATCTGTGGGGAGAAAACGTAAAAAGGGTGCATCAATACCTTATACACCCCCTCCCCCTTTTGGCCACCCAAAACCAGAAAAGATCAGATAAAAAAACAACTTTGTTTTGTTTGGTTATCAAACCACATTATACCCTCAATGCGTGTCCATTTCCAGCATTGCTGAACACAGAGCTGGAGAACCTCTGGATTAGGTAGATGCTGTGTTGTGTGTTGTGTGTTTTTGTCTGTTAACTAAAAGAAGAGTGTTGTGATCCGAAACGTTCTACATCCCTGTGCTTTGTCCCTTTCGGAAGTTCATACATTCCCTTTCCCATCTTGTTCATTTATTTCACTTCCAGCAGCCCTTATTTTATTGCTGTCGACACTAGGAATGTTAAATGCTGGATTTGTGTTTTTCTTTTCCCTCTTACTTTATTAATTTCCTCTTGAAGATCAGCAATACTCTTCTTTTCCTGACCTAAAGTCTCTAAGATAATGCCTTTGGATTCATGTGACAAACTGCCTCATGTTTCGTGTGGTTTGCAATCATCCATTGCACAATCAAACGGGTCTCGATCCCAATCCCTTTTCACCAACCAATTAGATCTATTGAGATATCTCGCAACACAGGATCTTGATAGTGTTCTTTGGCTATTATGAACGAAATAGATATTATCCGACAGATCCACCGTTTGGTTTTATCATCGCAAATACATGCCATTTTGTCTGCTAATTTTTGTCAACATGTAAACAACACAATATTAGAAAACCGCCACTGGATATTAACGATGTTGGGTTTAAGATCAGAAATGATGCAGCCTTTTACAATTCTAAACATGTTAATGCAGTGGCTACCAGATTTGGCTGGTTGGGGGTGGGGGGGGGGGGGGGGGGTAAGGTATCAAAGCCTTGCTATTACTCTTCAGACAACACTATAGAAACATGTGATCATTGAAGGACTTAAGTTGGCATCCTCGCCGCCTACCTAAAGTACAGTGTGCTAATCGCCTACGTATATATTGATAAACAGAATGAATTTCCAGGAGACGACTTTGGTGGGTAAAAGGATTATGACATTAAAAGAAAGTAAATTATGTCATTTATAAAGCGCATATCCACGACATCCATCATGCTCTATGCTCTTTAAAATGCATATCCCCCCCCCCCCCCCCGGGCAGGCCATAATACTAGTATATCCTTCTAAACTCTTGGACGGCAAAGTGGCAGGTTCAGGTTCTTAGAAGAAGAAGAAGAAGAAGAAGAAGAAGAAGAAGGAGGAAGAAGAAGAAGAAGAAGAAGAAGAAGAAGAAGAAGAA
>JARBEQ010257624.1:329-19513 GCA_030265355.1 Tritonia tetraquetra
TTACTATTATGAACGCAGTTAAAACATATTCATTGTTACTATTATGAACGCAGTTAAAACATATTCATTGTTACTATTATGAACGCAGTTAAAACATATTCATTGTTACTATCATTGATAGTCGTATCTAGCTTCGCAGTTACAAAGACGCTTCGGGGTTCTGAAGGGGCTGTTAGTCGTCCGCGCTGACGTGAAGAATCTTTTTGGTAAGCTGTCTCCAACCTGGGCATATTGTGCAGTGTTTGTAAATCTTGTTTTGTTTGTTGGTAGGATATTTCTGTGGTGCCGTAGAAGAACCCGATAATCAATATTTCCATATATTGTTAAACATCAACTTTATCATGTGTGAAATCAAGTGAAAGAACTGAAAGATAGTTATTTGATATCATTTAAACGTATTAGTTAATGCCCCTCTAAGCTTCATGCTTTCCACCCACACTTAGATATCATTTCCCCCCAAAATGAATACCATGTGGGTTATCAGGTTCTTCCACGACACTACAAATTTGATCCTTTGGGATTTTTGTGCTTGAAATGAGTTTTTGCGAGTTTTCCTATTACTATTATATTGTCTTTTTGAGGTCGTGACTTTGGTCCATTTCGATGATGGTTATGGTGATGATGATAGTGATGCTGATAGCAAACAAAGGTCAACGTTTATAATTTGGATCTTTATGTATAATGTATTGCTGACTGTCTTGATTGTCTTATATGAATAAGAACTTTGATTTGTTTATTGGCCTTGCTTACGATTTATACTGCTCAGTGTATTGGTCATGGTGCCAATAAAGAGTTATGGACACAGTGGGCTGATCACCTACTTGTTTGAAATTCTCTGATCTACAGTATTTCCAACCCTGTGTCCAGCCATGCTTGGTGCCTGCATTTGTATCGGGTATCTCGTGTGTCTTTCATGACTGAAAGTGGGTTTGGCCCCAACACTGCTCTGTGGTATTAAATGGGTTTGATCACACAAACAACAACTTTAATTGGAATAGTTTCAAGAGATGTGTTTAAGACATAATTTTATAATATTCCTTTCTTAGGTCACTTGCCACCATTTTAAAAGGAAGAGCAAAGTGTAAACAGTGATGTTGCACAAACGTTTTCTTTCTTGTTAATCTGACAGCATCTAAGCAAGAAATTCCACAAGATGTTGAAATGTTGATGGAAGCATACCCAGATAACTTTGAGCTGGAACAACTGGAAATGACTGAAGAACTTTTGTATTTTCACTTGGACAAAGTCTTGGGGGTAAAACCACGCTTACGCCGGAACCCGACGCTCAAACCGGGCCTGGTGGCCTCGTGGCGTGGCGATTATCGCTTTCGCGTCGTGAGCAGAAGGTACTGGGTTCAAATCCTGGCGGGATTTTTTCTTTGAGTTGTATGGCTCCGACCCTGATAATTCCAATGGTCAAGTCCTGTCGGATGGACTATAATTTGGAGGTCCCGATGGACTATGCTCCACTGGGAGATAAAAGAAACAATAATGATGATGATAACAATGAAAATAACTCATGATGATGGCAATGACGATGATGAAGATGATGGTGATGATGGTGATGGTGGTGATGGTGATGATAATGATAATGATGATGATCATGATCATAATTCGATCGTAATTCTCGAAACTAGATATAGCATAATATGATAAGTGCAATTTGTTCATCGTTTATGCGAAAGAGATTTTTAAAAAAGTGAATGAGAGAGAAGAAGAATACAATATTCTTTTGCCAAGCGTACCAGGCCGGAAAGACACTTGGTTGAAATCGAGGAGAAAATCGGAGCCCAAAGAATACGAAAGAGCTCTTCAATCTAGAAAAGTCACTTTCTTTCATCAACCACAAGCCACAAACAAACAAAAGCGAAACTAGACAGCCATAGGATGGACTTGGAAGAGTTGTGTTTTGAGACTTCATTTTTTAATTTGTCCTAGAGTCTAATGTCCTTCTAGATGCAAGATTAAATAACTGCAATCCTTCCCCCCATTTCTCTCACTCTCTTCAAAAAGCTAATTTCAGTGAGTGTGCGGTCTTACCTCTAACCTGATACTGATACGCAGTCTAGATAGATCTAGATGATAGACTAGACTAGAAGAGATTCAATGATGATCAAGTCTAAGTTAATCAAGTCTGGGATGTTACTTCTGGAGACTTTACAATTTACAAGCAAATGATAATTCGATTCAAACTGTCTAAAAGCTAATTTTCACAGAAGATCCTATCAGAAATCCTTTTGGTGGTTTTGCTTTATTTCGAGAGGTCCATCATGTTCTATCTAAACGTTCTGAGATGTTGTGATTTTCATACTTTCATACTTTGCAGAAAAAATATTTTACTCCAAAGCCAAAGATTGGTTATCTGTAATATCAATTGACCATCAAACTCCAACAATGGTATCCTTGTATCCTTTGTTCAGTGTTTTCATGTTTAGATTAGATGACTTTCATTTTGTGACAATACACCAGAGGTGGTCTGCAAATTAACAGAAGAAGAAGAATGAGAAGCTTTTTAGGAATTATTCTTTGGTGAATTTTTTGTAGAATCTCTTTTTCAATTTCCATTATTTTTGTTTTGTCTGCTGCCAAATCTGTCACATTGATCATTATCTGGGACCAAATTACAAGAACTAATAATAGACCCTCTAGATACTGACTACTGATCAACATATTACAATCACTCAACATTCTTCTCTTTTTCTCTTTGAGTTTTTTAAATTCAGATATTTGAAATGGAGGTTGGCACTGAGTTTTCACCGTGGAACAATTTTTCACAAGCACTTGAGAAATACTCCAAAGATAATCAGGTATCTATCTAGTATGTTTTGTGTACATCTTTTAAAGCTTATATAAGGGAAAAAAAGTGAATGAGAGAATATTAAAATTTTATAAAGAAATATTTAAAGAAAGTTATAATTGATGTTATTAAATATTTCTCTAAGGCCAATGGCTATGCACATATAAATATCTGTGATTGCCTCACTTGGCTCAGGTGTGAGATCTTCATAAACTTACAGCTAGGAAATCATTCTGGCATCTAAGTTATGCACTGGGTACCTTGTTGATTTTATTACTTTTAATGCTTTGTATTGTTAATTGCAGGTTTCTTTTACTATTGGTATATGCAGTCCTGTAGAAAATGTCAACAGCGTTGATTGTATGACCTCAAAGGTTCCTTCCAAGTTCAAATATTGTTATGCACGGATGGTATGTTCTCATGGAATTTACCTCAAACATCATGGTAGATACCAGACAGCCGATAAAGAGTAAGATTTGAGTTTTTGATTATTATTTCATTTGTTGTTCTTGGCCTGTGCATTTATTTATATGGCCCTGTATTTGCCACTCCCCTGATCCTATGAAGGTAGGTGGGACCAAGAACCTAGTCCTATCAGAGATGGACGAAAAATTCGGAGATCCCATGTGCAAGTTGTGCCAAGATGCTGGTGATTTCTTTCATTCTCAGTCGGTTGGATTATTGCAATGCACTTTTATCAGGATGTTCAAATAATGTTATTGAAAGGCTCCAGATAATACAATATAAGGCTGCCAGATTAGTAACCTTGTCCAAAAAGAGTGAGCATGTAACACGCCCATCAAGAAAAGAATTGATTTTTAGATACTTATTCACTCTTACAATTGCATTCATGATATGTCACCATCATATCTGCAGGAAATTATTCGTGTTTACAAACCCAGCCGTCCCCTTAGATCCTCACATGCTTCTCTGTTAAAAGAACTACTTATCTACACTTTTTAACGAAAAAAACTTTAGCGTTAGTGCACCTTGTCTCTGGAACAACATCAGTTACAATACTAGAACATGCTCGGACTTAGCTTCTTTTAAAAAGCGACTAAAAATTGAACTGTTCTGTCGAGCATACATTCCCAATTAATTGTTGTTGCCTTGATTTTGTTTTTATTGCACTTGACTCCCCCACTTTTGATATGTATTACCAGTATTTAGTTGTTTGCAACTATGTGTGTGATGTGTGGGCTTAACACATGCTGTGTGTGAGTGTGATTTATATTATGCTAACCAGTGTTGTATATTTGTATGTGGAGTTTTTACCCTGGTAAGGCATGTATCTTTAACTATGTAACTTGCGTGTGTAGTAGGATATCAGAAATTATTGTTGTGTCTAGGTCTGTGCGCCTAGGTCTACACACGTGTGTATGTGTGTGTGTATTGTTAGATTATTTAAAGAGCCTCGGAGCACCTCTAGTGGATTTCCGGCGCTAAGCTAAATTAAATGAATTATTATTAGTTTATATGAATTATATTTTTTTACCAGTTGTCGCAATGCCAAAACCACCAACATCATTCTTTTTGTAATCACCAAATTATGCAATAATGAAACTAAGATTACTATGAAATACTACAACCTCTTCGTGTCATTGATATTTTAATGATTTTTTTAAAAGCAGCATTTATAATATCAATCGTTGTTCTCCATGAAATCCATATAGCTAGTTTATGTAGAAGAATTTTTAAACCTAGGATTTAAGATAGGTTGGGCTGTTCTCTTATCTAATAAAACATTCTTTTTCAGAACTAAAAGAACAAACTTCAGCTGCTCGTCATCAATCTTGATCTGTGTCAACAAGAAAAGGACTGCTTTGGTCATAGTGGAGGCCAATTTCAATCACACCCATCATGCATCGAACAGTTTAATAACTTCCAGTAGATGTCTGAAAGGAGGTGAAAGAAGGATGGCTAGCGTCTTGTTGAGAGGTGGTGTTCCGCTTTTCCGTGTACAAGAATTCATATCTTTTCATGAAACACAATCTGATGGCAGCCTGAAGAATCCACACTCTTCAGGACGAAAGTCTGAGAAGAATGAAAATCATTTTCTGTTTTGTCTCGATCAACTCATGGCCGAAGATCCACATTGCATTGTTGACATTATTGGTTTTGACATTGATCCTAGTTTGATTTACATTCAGACTTCAGATATGAACAAACGAATAGAACATATGACAAACCTGAATATCCAATCCCTCCAATTCATCACATACAAACCAGGCAAGGGAAGTCTTTCAATTATCAGTCTTGTTGGTGTAGATGAAGAACTGGACTCTCATATTTTAGCTTTATGTATTGCAACACTAAGGGAAGATTCTCTCTTTTCAAAATTCATGGAGACATTTGTCAGTCACAATCAGATTTTCTGTGACAGTTGTAGAGGCATTGTTCTTGATTGTAGTAAAGAGGAGGCAGATCTCATTCAGATTTTTTTTCCACAAGCTAATATTGCCTGGAGTAGGTTCTTTATATTGGAGTGTTTTGAAAAAGAAGCTAAGAAACTATACAATGTGAAACAAAATGCCTTAGTGATATTTAAAGAGATGATGAACTCTACAATTGAGTCAGAGTATGAAGAGAAGTTGAATTGTTTTCTGGCAATTTCCAGTTCTGTTGTTGCAAAAGAATTTCTCAGACGTTGGAATTCCTGTAAAGAAATGTGGGTGCAATATGAAATAGCCTCATATGATGCCCTAAGACATCAGAAATCTGCTATTGAAATGGATTTTGTGAACAAGTTACGTCGTTATGTAAGTCAGGGTCTCGCCTTGTCCAATATGATACCGTCTTTGGTACGGTTAGATAGAAATGAGGAAGCAAGTGAAATAGGTGTGGAAGAAACACAAGAATTAAGGTTGAATCCTTCTAATGCATTTTACCATTCCCTTTGTCTTCCTGAGGTGAAAGAAGCAGTCATGTGTCAAATTGCCATTGCTGAAAGCAGTTGCTATAACATTAACAAACAAGGCAACGTCATTGTTGTAAAAAGGGTTGATTCAGAACAAGAGTATCAGCTTGATGTTGAAGACAGTTCATGCTCCTGTCAGTGTTTCAAAAGCACTGAGCTCCCATGCCAACACATTTTTGCCTGGCGTAAATTTACAAATAAAGGATTCTGTGATGAAGCTCTCATTCCCATGAAATGGCAGGTTTTAGGTGAATCTTTCACTTTAGATTCCCTGGCTGAGTCTCTTGCTCAAGGAAATGTGCCGTCATCAGCTCATCATGAGGAGAGATTAAAGGCGTTGCAAACTATACTCAAAGATATTTTGACCTTTTGTGGATCTCATTCATACGAGGACATGGGAAAAGACGTAGTGCTTTTGAAGCAAGTTTTTAGTATTATAAAACAAGGGAATTTTGGAATCTTGAATAAAGATTCTGCTCACCAGAAAAATGTTGACACAAAAGTGCCACCAAATCCTTCTTCGCAAATAGTAGCTTCCCCAGTTCCAAAGAAAAGAGGTAGAAAAAGCAAAAAGGAAAAAGAGCTACTGGCGGCTAGCCAAGAAATATCCCCACTTTTACGAGAAAATGAAAACACTTTGCCTAGTTCACCTAGTCAGTCTTCGATACAAAGACGACACAATCTACGAACAAATATTAAGCACAAATTTGTCACCAGGGACCTAACTAATAATGTAGAGGCACAAGAATCTATTGCTAATAAAACTTTGAAATCCTCATCGCTCCTCCATGTATCAGATTCAGTAGAAACCGATTTGAGCATTTTAGAGTTGAGTTCTGAGCAGAAGGGAGAAGAAGAAAGTGACCTACAAGTATCATGGAGTAAAGACAATGAAATGATTGGACTCCCGAAAGATTCTCTGATTAAAACATTGAATTCTCTAAACAAAGATGAAGAAATAGAAAATAATCCAGGTGTCAAAGTACTGAAGAGGAACAGGTCTAATTTGGAGTTGAATGATCATAAGTATAAGATCATGAGAACTAATAGTGACAATGAATTTTCTGATAATGAAAGTGATAGTGATGATGAAGGCAGAGTGTATAATCTCAAAGTAGAAAGTTTCGTCGGAGATCAATATCATCAGACAGAGTATGATGAGGAATGGGAAAGCTCTGACGCAAAGCGAGCTCGTTTGGAGCAGGGCTTGAGCAAATTTCTAGATGGAATGTCTATAGAGTCTATACAAGAACTGATGCAAGGTATATCCATGTTGGAACATTTGGACCAAAGGCCTCAGAAAGGGCAAAAAGAAAATGGTGAATGGATTCATCCAGTGGATTTTGTCATTGACGCTTGCAGTAAAGATAAAGAGGTGAGGTCATAGAGTTAATCCATTTATAACTAGAGGCCTTACACAGCTTTGAAAGCTCTCTCACTTTGGTCCCATTTGAAGGCCATTTTAGAGGGGTAAAGAATTAGAGTTTCCTGATGAATCAGCTGACTTTGCACAATGATAGATGTTATTTAAATTTGTTGCGAATCTAGTTAGTGTACCAAAATCATTTGTATTCGGTGCGCCAAAGTGCAAGGTTGGGTTTTGATAGATAATATCGATCCTTTACCCTATGAGATGGCTGTCAAATGGGACCATGGATTGGCTCTCGTATAGTGTCTAGTTATATAGAATATGTCTATGGGTGAGATTAATCTTTGGACGTTGAAATGGTGGGTGGCGAAGGGTTGATAATTTGTAACTAGTTCCGATAAAGTAGAACATAAGTCGTAATTTTTACATCTAGAAATATTGTTTATAGTTATTAAGAGCAACTGTTCCTGTTTCTAATGGTACTTATTTTATCATGACAGGCTGAAGAGTTACTGAGATATAGCTGAGTAAAGCGGGACGGTGTAGTCTTTCTTTCTTACCCTGTTACCATTACAGTGTAGGGCCCGCTCTATGAGGCGGATTTACTCTGGATCAAGATATTAGGCCAGGCAGGTGATCAGCCCACTGACTTTTTTTGTGGTAGTAATTAATTTTGAATGGACAATGGCCTTTCAGCCGACTCTTCTCGATTTCCAATTGCCACGGGTTCTTTAACGTGCACAACTTGTACACAGGACCTCCGAATCTATTTCCCGTCTCCGATAGGACTAGGTTCTAGATGATCTCACCTACCTTCATAGGATCAGGGGAGTGGCAAATAGGTTTAAACTGAGTTTTATGAAGAAAAACAAAAACTGTCGCTGCTGGGATTCGAACCCAATACCTTTCGCTTTAAAGGCCAGAACCATACCTCTGAGCCACTGGTAGTATGTCATGATAATGACCCTATGAATGTTTTTCGTCACTATCTCAAAAATGAACTCTCCACTTTATTAGACTTTTAAAAATCAAAAACCCTTAGTACCTTTCGGTGTGAGGTTTATGCGTGATACACAAACTTTCGTCATTGATCCCTATTCAGTGACATCCTTTTTGCCTCTACAAGCCTAGATCCTCTTTTAAAAATTATTTCTGAAACTGCATCCCCTGCCACATTTTCTTTGGTCTGCCTCAAGGTAGTTTTTCATTCTGTTTATGTGTCCCAACCATCTTAATTGATTTTTATCTCTTTTCATTTCCAGGCTTTCAGATTTTATTTCTTCTCTATTTCTTGTATTTCTAATTTTATCTCTCTTTGTTTTGCCTATTTTGATCTTCTTAGGAGTTTCATTTCTATTGCTTTTATCTCTACTCTCATGATTCACTTCCATATATCAAAGTTGGGCAACAAATTGAGTTAAAAATTGACATTTTTGTTTTGGTTGTTAGCTCTTTCTCACTAATAAAAGAATTTCCAAGTTGGCTATACACCTTTGTTGCTTTGCTAATTCTCTGATTTATTTATTCTTTCAAACTACCATTACTCCTAGGTATTTATAGCTATCAATCTGTTCCAATACCCCTCCTTCTAGTTTGATTTCATATTTATTTGGTTCTCTACTAATTAGCATAGTCTTTGTTTTCTTTGAATTTATTTTTAGACCTCTTTTCTTTAATTCCCTGTTGATTATATTAATGTTGTGCTGTAGATCTTGTTGAGTTTTTCCAAATATTACAAAGTTATCTGCAAATGCTAAATTATTAGTTGAACTGGTTTTAATTTCCACATTCCTACATTTAATCATACCTCTGCTTGCCTTGATATTATAAACAACAATTGACTAAGAATGCAACCCTGTCAGACACCTACATCTATTTTGAATTCATTTGTTGTTTTACCTGCAATCTGAACAGTACTTTTTGGATTAATGTAAAATGATTTTATTGCTTCTCTACCAAATTGTTATTGACATCATCTTCTTTGTGGGTTTCCACAATTCTTTCCTTTTCACAGAATCAAATGCCTTTTGTAGATCAATAAAGCAAGTATGAACTTTCTTATCATATCTATATGTTGCTTCACTTAGTTGCCTGAGTGTATGTGTATGGTCCTGTACATTTCTTTCTGGTCTAAATCGACTTTGATACTCTAACACAGTTTATCCTCTACTCCATTTCTGAAATAATTTTTTTAAAAAAGGATCTAGGCTTGTCACTGAATAGGGATCAATGGCGAAAGTTTGTATATCATGCATGAACTCTACACCGAAAGGTACTAAATAAAGATTATTGATAAAGAAAGAAAGAAAACATACAGAGTGACGATTTTGATAGAAAAATAAATTTGATTTTTGTCCGCTTAAGCAATACAGGCATTCAGGCGCAGGGCACTCTGGCAGAAACTGAGGAATTATCATCATTATGACATCTTAGTAATAAAATTCCGCCCAAAGTGGTAATTTCTCTCAGTTCTCCCATAGCTGAGGAGGTGACCACAAGGGCTACATTAATTTGTTTATTGACCTTGATTATGATTTATACTGCCCAAACAACAAAGTAATAAAATTGAAAATGTCTTAGAGCTGTTTTGTTAATTTATGTATCCTTTTTTTGTGATTTTTTTCAGAATCTAGACTTCATCATCAGGAATCTTGAAAAGCAAATCTCTGATTATAGCATGTTTGTGTGCAAAGTGGCTGCATGTCTTATTCTCACTGCTTTCAATACTGGAACAGAAGTGTCTAAAATACGCGAGAGCATCAGTGAATGGCCGAGTCATCTGCCACAGCTGCCTTACACGACATTATCTGAAGATGTTGGTCCTATGGACACTGACCAAGTCCTTACGGTCTGTGGCCACAAGCTTCACAGATCAGATATTGAAACCCTCAATTCTAAATCGGGACTAAGTTCCCAGGTAGGCTGTTGAATTTTTTCCCTCTGTCCAACTCGCATTATATCTTTTAATTCATGTTGTCAATTTTG
The DNA here is from genome assembly GCA_030265355.1 of Tritonia tetraquetra. Lineage (NCBI taxonomy): Eukaryota > Metazoa > Mollusca > Gastropoda > Nudibranchia > Tritoniidae > Tritonia > Tritonia tetraquetra. The sequence continues at coordinate 10,398 of JARBEQ010257624.1, forward strand.
CCTCACGACTGAGGATAGGAAGGAATGGAGATCGGGAATGCGTACCGGCAACCTGACACAATAGAATGTGTAAACCTGTAGAGGGGGAATAGTAATAATAATCTTACTTCATGACCCTAGTTAGAATGCCATTTTGTGATTGTTAAATGATATTATGTAAGCTCGTTATAACGCCAACTTTAGTGACAGTTGAAAATTGGCAGTATAACGAAATGGTACCTGGCAAGAAAATACATACATAATCATTTGACAAGGCATTCCTGACTGTGGGGCTTTCTAAATTAGGCCACTTCGGTCTCACGTTACTTGATTCTTCTCTTAAGGATTATTGTTCTTGATGTTCTGGTACTCGCTAATAGTTCCGCCCGGACCTATCGCTTAGTTTGAAAAAGTTGGCGGTATAATGAGCATAATTTGTACTATAATATTACTATTGGTTCTTTGCCTACGGATGGCGGTATAACAAGATTTTATTTTTAATAGTTTTTATATAGACCACCGTTCTGTTCATGACGATTATTGGCGGTATAACAAGCTTTAACTGTATCTGTATTTGTTTGTTTGATCGAGCCCCATTATTACCACAATGCGGTGCTGGGGCCAACCCTATATGTTCTACCCCAAATGGCACAAAAATGTTTACACATCTAAATGCTGACAACCCGAGCAGGTAATGCTCTTGTTTGAAGGATTTAAGATATTGGCATCATGGACAAAAATACACCGAACAGTAGATATCGTTAAGACGTCTTAAAAACAAATTACTGTTGATCTTGTGACTAGTTTCAGCTATAATAATAATAAGAAGAAGAAGAATGATGAAAACTTGCCACTTTGGATTGAGATTAATGCCTTCTTACGATTCACAGCAGTTTGAATAATTGGATACATTTATCAGAACTGAAATCTTGTTTGTCTTTTTGGACTTAAATACTTTCTTTGTTTGCCTCCATTTCTCTAATGGCTAATGAATATGGAGATGTTTTGATATTGATATTTGATTTAATAATAGTGGTAGTACATACTATCAACATTTTTTTCAAAGCACAGCATGTGGTGATTATTTTGGTCATTGTTTCTTCAGGTCATTCATGCCTACCTAGAAGTCCTGGCTCAAAGACACAATGGAAAAATGTTTGTTATTCCTTTTGACGTGGTCCAACATTGGAGGAATGAAACATATGGAGAAATGCTATTTAAGAAGGTAGTTCATCAAACATAGGGCAAGTTTTTTTTTCAGATATGTAGCAAGGCATCTGACATTTTTCATGATTCTGTCAAGCTCAAATTGAATTTTTCATTTCGGAGGTGTTTGATTTTCTCACACAATGTCAAAAGTGGAAATCATTTTTCTATTGAGTTGCAGGCAGATCAAATGGGTGATCCAGACTTGTAGGTAGAGTATCATTTGGAGGCTTAATTTATTAAAAGAGAATTAAGAAGAAGGTTGCTAACATAAAAACTAATTTTGTAATGTCAGTCTGTCACTGCTCCTAGCATATTATCACCTATGAATCTCCAGACTTCAAGATCAAGCATTGTTTATGCAACTACAGTTGACTCCAGTGAACATAGTGATTAATTTCTATTTCTGTGTAACTATAATTGAATACTGTCAAAAAACATTAACCTTAAAGTTAAAATCTTTTATTTATTGCAAGTACAAGTTGCTTTATTGAAGTGTAAAGTAACCTGGGATACTGGAACTTTATGGTTCAGGTTGAAAGTGTTTTTAGAATTTTATTAAATGTCACTTTGAGAATTAAGTGGGTTATTTTTTCTGTACCAGGTTCACTTTAAGACTTTTGAGTACTTGGTGCTTCCCATTCACTGTGGGGCTGAGCTGCTTGGTGATGATGCTAATGAAGATGGTGAGATAATCAAACCACAATGGATGGTGTTGATTGCAAATATTCGCAACAAGACAGTGGGAATGCTAAATCCTAGAACAGAGGATGTTTATGCCATTGCTGCAAATGGCTACATGTTGCAGTGGAGGTAAGTGTCCTTTTAAAACATTAAAAATCAATTGTCATGACACGTGTTGGAAGATTGAAATTGAAATATTTATTTGAATTAATTCTGTTAATCTGAATCTACAAACTTGTGAGAAAAGCACTTGTTAAATGTTCCTTCAAGCACTTGTTGTCTCTGGTACTGTGTTTACCAATTTCATTGGTATTGCTGTGTGTTTACCAATTTCATTGGTATTGCTGTGTGTTTACCAATTTCATTGGTATTGATGTGTGTTTACCGATTTCATTGGTATTGCTATGTGTTTACCAATTTCATTGCTGTGTGTTCTGTGTGTTTACCAATTTCATTGGTATTGCTGTTTGTCAGTTCTTATATCATAGAACTGGAAGTTAAAGTGTGTATCTTCTTTTAGAGCGCAGTTCTCATCAAAACACAGGATTGCTATCAAAAGGAACACCCCAAGAGATAAATGCAAGGGAAAAAGTCAAAGAAATAAGTCAATGCCATGTCAATTTAGAGGACTTAGATATATTGGGTTCCATCATAAGGGTCATCACCAAAAGAGGAATCCATTTCCCTATCGATAAAACAAAATCAACATCCCAAATGGAGGGGAGAGATAATAGAGTGAAGAACTCCATAACACAGATTGGCTTACTACTGTTAACAAAATTCAATGAGAATACACAAATTATCTCTAACAATATAAATATCTTTCTTTCGTATCCATGTCCCTGTTACCATTACAGTGTAGGGCTCGCTCTTTGAGGCGGATTTCTCTGGATTAAGATATTAGGCTGAGCAGGTGATCATCCCACTGTGAAATAATGTAAATATAAGGATATTAAATTGCCAACAGACTGCCAATTCATTTAACGAAGATGAAAATAATATGTTCTTTTGAAGAATAAAGTTTCTTCATGTCAAGACGAGAGAAGACAGGGATCTCATTTGGTCTCAGACATATTTTCTATTAGATTATAACATCATGCATGATAAAAAGAAAGAGAAAATATCAATGTATGACCACTAGGGTCCATAACATAAATTATTAAAGGTACATTTCTAGCTAGATGGTAGGAAGAAAAAGAGGAAGAACACCCCAACCAAGGGACCCTGCAATGTAAAATGAATATGACAAGGTTGAATACGTTAAATAAAGAATACAATGCAAGTGTAATTTGTGTATATTCTAATGCTAAGCTGTAATCAGATATACCTTAATAGGGTTAGATGGTTTGCAATGTTACCAGCTTGACAGTGAGAAGAAGGAAAATGATCAGTTTTGCTTTGGGACAATTGAGTCACCGACTAATGCAGAGTGCCATTTAGATTACTCTAAGTTTAAAGGCAAGTCAGGTGCGAGGGTTTTCAATTTTAAGAGTCAAAGTGTTTCAGAGAGTGCAAATAAGTATGTGAGCTGACATTTAGAAGTCGTAAACGAGTTATTACTAATAGTGGAGCATATATCCATGCCACAATGTGCAAACATAGAAAAAATTAAAGACATTTCTATCTTTGTTTATATAGAAAAGATGTTCTCTTATACTCATCCTCATTTGTGTATATTCTTATGTCATTGTCACATTTTGAGCCTTAGAACATTCTAAAGTTGAATTTAGTTTGTTTGTTTGTTTGATCGAACTCTATTAATACTGCTGAGCAGTGTTGGGGCCAGCCCCATTTTCAGCCACACAAGATACCTGCATATAAAAACACAGGCACCCCGGCTCCCAAACACAATTGAACACAGAGCAGGGAATTAGCATTAGGTATTAATCAATGACAGGCCAATAAACTAATTATTGTTACCCTTGTGGCACCCCTCAGATTTTGATAAAAGCTGGGAGAATTTGCCATTTTGGGCCTGATTTGGTTAGTATAGGACTAAATTAAGTATTGATATTGAAGGACTTGATTGGACTGTATTTATTCCAAATGTGCCAGAACTGACTTAAATTTTGTTTTGTTTTACTTTAAAATAGACGCTATATGCAAATTCGCTCTATTTTGACTGGAGAAATGCTGTCGGCATGGACAAATGAAGTTCTTCATTGCTGTAAACAGACCGTGGATCATACATCAGGAGCTCTAATTCTTATGGTGAGAAAAATGGAGTTGAAAGGGAATGGGTGATGAATATTTTTACAATTTAATTTGATTCACAACCTCTTTCTCTGTTTAGTATTACTTGAGACGGAAAAATAATAAAAATTCCAATAAAGACAATAATACGGGGATACAGAACATTTTGGGTAAAACCCTTCCTGGACACAACAACAAAAAAGCAAACAAAAAACAAAGAACGAACACAAAAGCTAGTATGTAGAAAGAGATATCATTAAAAAAATGTATCAGAATCAAAATATCTATATAGGTCTAGTGCAAAACAAAATAGTCAAGTGTTTTGGGGGTCAGAATTAGGAGTTTCAGATTTGGTTGTGTCCAGTTTTGGTTTTTGAAGTCTTGTACACACTCAAACATATTTCAAATTATTATTGTCACTCAAGCATTTGCATGGCTATGATGATCTTTTTTCCTCTATCTCAACAACATCTTAAGTGTAGTCAACTATAATAAATTTACCATTATCACGAATTAAATAAAACAAGTTTTTAAAATACACTAATATATTTCCTTTGAACAGGTGATTTCTTACACTGATTTTTATTTTTTTGTCATAGAATGTGGAAGCCGTAATCAGTAATGTGTTCCTCTCTGTGATGACTGAAGCTCATATCCATTGCTTCTTGCATTACGTGGCAGTAACTCTTAGAGAAAAGTTTTTGCAATACACTAATATATTTCCTTTCATGATGTAATCAATACATGAATTCTTACACTCATTTTTATTTTTTTGTCATAGAATGTGGAAGCCGTAATCAGTAATGTGGTCCCTTCTGTGATGACTGAAGCTCACATCCCTCGCTTCTTGCATTACGTGGGAGTAACTCTCAGGGACACAGACAGGGAGACGACAGTCTTGTGTGTGGGAGGACTGGAATGCCAGCAGATGGCCGCTCAAGACACAGACTGGCTTCAGTGCGAGAACTGTCGTGCTTGGTGGCACAGAGCTTGTTCAGGGCATGAGGGTGTGGAGAGGGAAAAAACATTTTATTGCTCTCCTTGCAAGCAGAGGATTACAAGTGTTAAAAGTTCCGCCAGGAAAATTGTAGATGATGGAGAGAAATCAGAGAGAATTGGAAGAGGCGAGGAACTTGGTGACGATGATGAAGAAGATAAAGACCAAGGGATGGAGGAGGAGATGGAAGAAGATGAAGAAGAGCATGTAAATGGCGTTGACCAGGGAGGGATAACTCTCTGAGTAGTCAACTAGGAAGATGTGAGTGAGGAATGAGAAAGTTTGATAATGTATGATGAGGTATGCATGTACATTCAACCAGCAAATTGACCAGCCAAGTATATTTTTTGGTGTGTTTATTAACTTTTTAGTGTTTATTGACAAGATACATAACTAAAAATAAAAATTGATTACATAATTGCAAAAATCAACTCAGTTTGCTTATTTGCTGTTCTTACTCTTAAAGCCCAAAAAACCCATGGATAAAAATAAGGAAAAGATATTTTTAAAAGTCAAGCATAGCACTTATATAGTGCATATCCACGAAGTTCATCATGCTCTATGTGCTTTACAATGTATTGTTTACCACCAGCAGGCCATAACACTCCTGTATCCTTCTCAACTCCATGAGGAGTATACAGTGCAAGTTGCCTGTCAGGCGCTTTAGCACCAGCATTCTGACAAGATCGTTCGCTGCCTTCGGCCGGGTACTCATTTACACCTGAATTGAGTGTGGTAAGCAGAATTAAGTGCCTTACCTAAGGGCACAGTGCCCGAGTGGTCGCCCATCCAGACACTGATCACGATCAACGTAGCTTGACCACACTGACCGATTCGGCGTGCTAACCGTTTGACCACATGCGCCTCTATGTAGTGATGCTCTTCTCCCTGGGGATTAAACCTATGCTTGCCTACTGTGACTGAGCTATCTCTGGCTTTTTCGTTACACATGTTCCCTGTTTTAGTCGGAAAGTTAAGCCAATGCTATTTGCGTCACTAGTTAAATATATTCTTTCCCTATCAATTTCTAGGTAATTATTTACGGGTGGAAGCACAAGAAATTTAGGCCGCCCGCGGGGACCCGGGGTGGTAATATATAAATAGGTCGCCTGTTCATCAACAGGGGGTGCAACCCCCCCCCCCTCCCCAATGATGGTTGCCACCCATGGACTATGTCATTCCTAGTAGACCCTCTGTTGACCACGGGGTCGGGGTGGGGGGGGGGGGGGCGTGTGGCAGTCGGTGGAAATACCTACCTGTGTCGATAGAGCCCTTAGACAGCAAAAAAACAAACAAGAGATTTAGGGTTATAAAACTTCAATTTCAACTTGTTCTGTATCATCCAGTTCCTAACATCTTCAATGCACCTTTCCATTTTAGTCAATAATATATTTATTCTTGTTGGTTTAACAGACATATATAGCTGGGTATCATACACGTGCATGTGGTAATTGATATCTTTGTTGTGGGAGTTAATGATACCTCCTAATGGTTGGGTATACAGGGTGTACAGTAGTATAGTCAAACTTCTCTCAGCATTCTCCAATAATTTCTTTTGTAGAATAGCAATACGATGGTGTTAATTCGATGGTGAGACTTTGCAGCAACTTGCTACTGCAGTTGAAGCCCTGCCAAATGTCATTCCAAAGTTCACACACTAGGGCATGGTGTCCAAGCGTTTGGACGTGTTGCTATTCTGAATAGCATCCCCAGAGATTTCCCGGAGAGCACTTTGAAACTGGTGGCTTGCTCTTGTGGCATCAACTCGAGCAGACCATTGAGCATCCGAGGGGTGTTGTGGAAAAGGACTTCTCCTCATTCAGGTTGCTCTTTAAAATGGGCCATCAGGACACCCCAGCGGTGTTTTGATGCTACAAAGAATGTATGCAGGTGCTGTAATCATTTTTTAAAAAGCGAAACTACTTCAACGCAACAATCCACAACTGACTGACCAATTTGATTCAAAGAGTGGACAACGCAAGGAATACAGTCCACTAAACTACTCTGCTTTTCAAGATTTGATGCATGCCAGTGTGTAAGTACCAGACATTTTGCTGGCATTATCATATTATGTCTGGCCACGGCAATTTTCAAAGTTGATGTCCTGATCTAACAAGTATGGAAGCAGAGTGTCATCAAGACTCTGCCCTGTGTGACAGGAGATATTGATGAATGCCAGAAAACGCTCCACGGATTGGTGGGTAATCCAACATATGGTCATAGGGAGAACGATGGTTAGCCGGTCTGTATGGGTACCTAATATCTGAAGTGGAGTCCACTGAAAGTGAGAAGTAGCCTACTTTGACATTCCAATCTTATCCTTGGTGAGACCAATGACTTGTTTACCCATCATAGGAAATAATTCTTCGCAGGTGTTTATGACAAATAAATGTGACCACTTCCGTGATTGCATGAAAACGGATGTGATGCGACAAAAATGGGTCAAATTGCCGAATCAGTTCCAAAATGCCCAAATAATTACCGTTGTCTCTGGAACCAACAATTTCATGATACGTACGCACTACCTCGAAAAGGCCAAATCTCTCTCACAGAGAGAAATAATTGTAACAACACAACGTGACAACATAATTTTGGTAGCAGTAGTAACAGCAGCAGCAGTATTAGTTATATTATTATTATTATTATTATTATTATTATTAGTAGTAGTGGTGGTAGTAGTAGTACTTGTAGTAGTTGTAGTTGTAGTAGTAATTGTTGTTGTAGTTGTAGTAGTGGCAGTGGTAGTAGTAGTAGTTGTTGTAGTAGTTGTTGTTGTAGTTGTAGTTGTAGTAGTTGTAGGGGTAGTAGTGGTAGTAGAGTAGTAGTAGTTGTTGTTGTAGTAGTAGTAGTAGCATCAGAAGTAGTAATAGTAGTAGTACCCTACATATGAGACGTACTGTAAAGGCTGTTGGCCACCTGTTAAAGTTGAACCATCTGTCTGGCCTTACCTTATGCATTGGTTTTGATTCTCGTTCCGTGACTATAGTGTCTAAAGTTTTTAGTTTAACACCCTTGGCAACACATTATAGGTCACATCAAAGGCGGGACCTCCGATTTATAGTCCATCTCCGATAGGACTTGATTACAATGGAAACTCTAGAAAGTTTTGCGAAAAAAACCAAACTTTTCGGCATATTTAACCTATTTGAACCCTACACCTTCAAGTATTTCCTGGTGAAGGTTCATGATTTGAACCCTACGTCTTCAAGTCCCTAGTGGTTCATTTTCGTCTTCATGAATGTCCTCTCTCTATCTATCTCAGGGCAAAATGCTTGTACACTAGAAACAAACTAAGCAAAGAAATGCCTCATCCCCCAACGGTAGATGTTGTTGATAACAATGATAAAAGTATAGTAATGGTAGATAAAATAATGATTATTATCATTACTATCATTATTATGATTTTTTATCACTATTATCATGATCATTATTATGATAGTAGAAAGTAATAACATTAATATTGATAAATAAGAAGACAAGAAACTAGAAGAAGAACAGGGAGAAATAGACAGGAAGGTAAATCAAAACAAACGGTTTACAGTAACACATAGAAATACGAGCGTGTAAATAAAATGAATGAGCAGAGAATCCCTAAAAGGATTTTTGAGTGTAGACCTATAGCAATTAAATCACGAGGTAGATCTAGGAAAATGTGGACAGAGGTCAGAGGTCATCTCTGGTAGCGTAAAGAAAAGAGAAATTACTTTATTTGACGCAAAGAAAAGAAGTCGAAATAGGGAGGAGTGGAGGAAGTTTATTCATTATAGACAAACCTGACACCGAAAGGTATAACAGGAAATGATAAAGAAAGAAAAGAAACTAAGAAAGAATGAAACCATTCTTGAAACATATATATCGGCCAACGCACGAAAAAAAGAGGAATAACAGAGATAAAAATGTAGAAAACTTCCAATAATGACAATAACAGGGATACAGAACGTTTCGGGTAAAACCCTTCCTCAGCTGGTTTTCGACGACCACAACGGGGATTGGAACACTCCAGCCTTTGTTCGTTATCTTCCCCTCCCCCATCTATGGGTCAAATAGTCTGTCAACA
>JARBEQ010257625.1:0-10691 GCA_030265355.1 Tritonia tetraquetra
ACACACACACACACACACACACACACACACACACACACACACACACACACACCACCACCACCACCACCACCACCACCCCAGCCGCACTTTTAGAGTTACCATTGCCCTGTCCTGAGGTACACGTGAATTCATCAAGTTCTCTTGTAACCGCCTTTGAGATGGATTTTCTGTTCGAAAAGGGCGCAAAAACAATAGTGTTTGTTTTCATTTATTTCATAGAATCATATTTTATTCTCTCACGACAGGTACATGGAGAGACAGGGAGACGACTCTGGGAGCACCAAGGGAGGTTACTGGGGAGACAGCAAGAGAGACAAGGGAGGCGGAGGGGAGACAACCAGCCCCAAGACAGAGTACATCACCAGGCTTACCTCCCTTCGGGACTCGCTCATCAACCAGGAGGAAGTAAGAGACACTATTATTACATGCAATTGAAACAAAGTATTGCTTAGGTAGGGAAGATATTCCCAACGTAAGCATGCTGCTTAGGTAGGGAAGGTAACATATACGTCATCAATACTTGCCTTGACTAGTGTTCTAAAATTAGCACTCGAAGGTAAACAAACATTGGTTCTCACTTAGGCGACACTATCGTCTCAGTTTCCAGAACCATTTGTTCCGTGTCCCCGAACCCTATAATCTAAACATACTACGAGTGAAAACAACAGTAAATTAGAATTCACTTGGAGTACAATGTATTGATTATGTTTAGATGTGTCCACCTAAACCTTTAACTACCACACTGCTAAGGTGAAGAATATCTTCCCTACGCAAGCACATTGCTTAGGTGAGGAATATCTTCCCTACCTAAGCACTTCCTTACAAAGAAAATATTTATAAGAACGAATTGGCTATTATTGGTCAGGACTCATCCGGAGATAAACGATTGGTCCAATCCCTAGGCTCTCAAAAAATAATATCATATGCCAAGGTCAAGGTCAAGGCCGTACGTACGGCCCAAATCTCTCCGGCACGAAATGAGACATCTTGTCTTCATTATTTATTCACAACAAGCACTGTAACATCGTAACTGTAACAATAACCATGGCAACAGTCAACAGAATACCTAGGCTCTCTGACCTAGGCTACGACCGTTCCAGTTTTTACGATCGGGTGGCAAGGTTCCATTCGACAGTACTGACCAATAATAGCGCTTGCCTTCATAGAGTAAAAAGTCCGTTTCTTTGTCAGTCCTGCTTTAAGGGTGTGGGCTTAAGTCGAGCTGCACTAACAGCTCGCTTTAATCAAGCTGCTATCGGGATGTGAGCGATGCAGCTCTCTTTGGCCACACTACTTAGTCATGACTAGTTCATTATTTTATTCCTTCTTGCATTTTGCATGCCTTCATTCATTTGTTAATTGATGATTTATCAATAAATGATTAAACATTATATCAATTGTTGTTTAACATTGTGGGCTCCTGTGCGGCGAGTAACCAGCTGGAAAAAATCCAAATAAACTCTTTGACCGTGCCAGGATATTAACCTCGGACTTCCTGGTCCTTGGACCACCCCTGCATCACAGAGGAACAACGTCTTTATCATGATGTCCTTATGACTGTTTGGGATTACAACTGGGGTGGTGGGTGGGGGGATGTAGCTAGCGGTAGCGATTTTGAATTATGCACAGAAGGACCTGGGTTCAAATCCTGGCGTTAATGTGGGGATTTCGTTTTTTTTTTATTTCTCAGTCTTACACCGAAAGGTATTAAAAGGGTTATTGATGAAGAAAGAAGAAAGTATTTCTTAAGATTTGTATGGCTCTGACCCTGTGGATTCCATAATATAAAACAAAATATAAAATAATTACTTATATAGCGCCGGTATCCATCTCAGATGCTCATAGGCACTTCACATTCTATTCGCGCATTACTCCTTTCACACATAGTATGTTCATTCGTCTGTTCACAGTATGGAATCATTTCGTACCCGAGGTAGACTATAAATTAGAGTTACGTCCTTAAATAATTATAATCTAAAATGAGTTGCCAAGATTGTGAAACTAACAACTTTAGACTATTTGATACATCATTGACCACGCCTTGTGTGGCAAAATCTGCTCAGTTTTCTTATAGCTGAGAAGTTTACTACCAAGTCAACATTACATATTGTTATGGTCAAAACTTGAGCCAAACAAGGTTTGGGCACTGAGATGATCATCTGCTTGTCTTATCTACTTGATCCAGATTGATTTTTTCCAGCACTGCGTTCAGCAATGTTGTACATGGAGTTGGCCGTAGCACTGTGCTTTGATTAACAAACAAAGCAAATTATATATTGACCATGGTATTTTCCCACCCATCTCTCTCCAGGCGAATCTTGCCCAAGCCTTAGACAGACTCCGTCTCCATTCCATCACAAACAAGTCACACTCCAAACGTCTGCGCATGCGCACGATTGATGACGTGTTGAGCGCCCCACCCCTCATCCACCAACGAAAGAACATGGTGACGACAGTTGAACGTTTCCGGCAGATCCGGCCCTCTCGCCACCAGCCGGTTATATTCCCTTTGCAGGGAAGACAAATGGTTGACGCCAACTCGCCACGGCCGGCAAGCGAAGAGCCCATATCCAACTTTGGCAATTCCACCAACAGGTCTAGTAGGAGCGTACACTCGGAGAACTTCACTGCCAGACCGTCACATTCTAAAGTAAGTTTGATTTTCCAATCCTGTGAAGCAAGTTATATTCTCCTAGGCGGTGTTATCGTATGACCTGGTGTGGGTTCGATTCCGACTGTCGACTCTCTACTTTTTTCTATGGTTACTTAAAATTTTTCCAACCTATGTGTAGCTTAATGGTGACCTCAAAAGCAACAAGCAACAAGCAAAGACAACATCAATTTGTATAATACATCCAATGATGGTGTCTTGCTGAAAACATAAAAGTCTTGTTGTGCATTGTGTTGGATATGTCTCAATACAAGGTTTCACTTGCGTTTTCCAGTGTCCGTGTGTGTCATTTTTTGGGGGGTTGTTGGTTGGGGGTTGTTAGTTAGGGGTTGCTAGTTAGGGGTTGTTAGTATTCGTAGCTAGCGTGAAGAATCCGGCAGTCAGTTGTGCTCTGGGCCAGGAAGACCTAGATCTTGTGAAGATCAATGTGGAAAGCAGCAGAGCTAATACGGACAGAGAGAAGTTCAGAGAATGTTTGTCAATGCAGTGCAGAAGAAGAAGAAGAAGAAGAAGAAGAAGAAGAAGAAGAAGAAGAAGTCGTAATAGTAGTAGTAGTGGTGTTGTTGTTATAGAATACGTTTTTATTATATTATCATTATTGTTATAACCATTGTTGTTGTTATTATCATTGTTATTATTATACTATTATCATTATCAACTTCATCATCATTATTATAATCATGATCATTATTATCACCATCATCATCTTCATCATCATCATCATCATCATCATCATCACCACCACCACCACCATTATCATCACCATCATTGATATTCCCAATATGCCCGATACTTCCTACCTTCTAAACAAACGCTCACACACTCATTCTTTATCCCCCTCCTTACCACCCCCACCAGTTGGAAGAGACCGTGCAGTCCAACCTCCAGCGCCTAATCCAACAACGAACCAGCAGCATACCAAACATCGGCAGGAAGGCTTTGAAGAACCAAGACGACCTCGAACCCAAGACCCTACCGCTCTTGAACATACGTGCCAGGCTCCAGAAGGCTCAAGGCCTGACCAGTCCGTTCCTTCTGTCCACTCACGAGGACTACGACCCCAACTCGCCCCAGGCTCGGTCCTCTGGAGAGCTAGACGTGGCAAGTCTAAGTCCTCACGCCCACAAGCTAAGCCCGGTTCTGCATGAGGATACGCTGGACATGGAAAAACTGTCGCTGTACTACCAAAAACTAATAAGTGACATGACTCCGGAATTGGACGGGGATGACATGAGAGAGGGTGGTGACAAGAGGAAGAGAAAAGCTGCCTTAGAAGACGGTGATAATGAAAATAGAAGGTTTTTCTACCCAAAACAGAAATTCAGACACTCGCCTTACAGAGCTAATGTCCACAAGGGGTTGACTAGTAGTAGTAATTCAGAGCGGGAGGCCAAACACTACACTAGTTATAACAGTATTGTCAGCAGCGGGGGGAAAACCATTCCCATTTCGGATCTACCCGATATAGCACCAAGGTCAATGTACGCACTTCCCCCTGACGTCACCGATGACGTATCGTTAGACAACGCAAAACATCGTCTGCTCCCGGAACTCCAAACGGCGTACAGATTTCAGTTGGGCTCCTGTGTTTCTGAGACGTCTTCAGACAGATGGTATGGCGGCAAATCCTTGTATCAGGACAGATCGAAACCAATTGTTGAGGATTCAGCAATGAATATAGCAAATGATAACAACAATAATAACAATGCTAATATAACCAAAGACGGCAAAATGAAAATTGTGGTGGATATGCCGAATATCATTTTCAACGCCGCTAGTCCGGACTACGATGGTTCGTCGGACATCGTGGAGAAGGGTCAAAGTTCGAACCCAAATTCCGGGCAGTCTTTGAAAAGGACAATCAAACAGCACGAACTCCGACGACGAGAGTTGAAGAATCTTCTAGAGGATGTGAAAGAACTGAATACGTGGTCAGAAATTACTGCACAGCGATCTGTTCACGAAGACACCTAGCGAATAGATTTTTTTTCTATATAGACGAAAGATTGTGTTATCAAATAATTGATTGATATTTATTCTCACAATAGATCTCGTCAGTTCATATGTTAGTACGTCATGTTTGTTGACATTGTACGATATCTCATCATCTTAGAATCTCAGACAAGACTTGACAATTCAAACATCCAGTCTTTCAAAGTGCGTACAACATTTTCTATTGGAGTAGTCAGGGCAGTGTCTGTGTCGAGAAAGCATAGTAATGCTGTCTGAGTCTAAAGCTTGAAGCACACAAGTGATGAATAATGATGTACCGGAAGTCTAATTTTTGACGTGAGAAGGATGCGCATATGTGATTCTTGATTCTTGCGATCGAAAGACAATATCCGATCCTTTTCTAAGGAGGTAGATTCTCTAGAAATAACCCACCCTATTGCTGATTTGATTACAGACATTTTAATATCACTTGGTTTGACACTGAACTATTGGAGGATATTTCAAAACTGTCGCTGTGTTTCTGGTTCGTTTCTAAGGCGGTATATTCTCATGGAAATAACCTACTGATTACAGTAGATGTTTCAATATCACCTAGTGTGATACTGCACTATTTTAGGATATTTTTAAGACTGCCAATGTTTTTTTGTTTGGACCTCTAGAATTAGTCATTGCTATGTCAATTATGATATTAGAATGACACGAGATATTATGGTTTGGACAAAGATCATCTACAATAAGATATTCAACTCAATGACTTTTACCGAGGCTACATGAGAGTGATGTCCCTTTATTATTGAGTGTTCCCAGAAATCTCTTATTGTTTTGGTACGTTCAATACTCGATACAAAATGGTATGGTCGTAATGCATTCTTTTTATCAAAATTATGTGAACTAAAAAGATATCGCACAAAAATAATACAATGCGTTCTATCCGGTGCACGCTATGGCACAACTATCACACAATGTGCAAGGGAAACTGCTCTTAAAATTTCCTCATATAGTGAAATACGACGAGTTGACAATCTTATTGTAGATGATCGTTGGTTTGGATCTTTGACAATCTATGACACGTGAAATTTCATTGCCAATATCTGCACCCGGTGAATCTTCCAAGTCCCATCACCCCTAAATGTTTTAAAAAGTCGGTTTTTATCCTTGCAAGAGTCTTCCTGGCAATGCCTTTTGCATCCTATTCGTCCGACTCTGGTACCTCGGCTGCCTCCCTAATCCCCAGAACAAGATGTCGCCATTTTTGTCTGTTGCTGGCAACAGATGATAATTAATCAATTGACCAGGTACTTTTGTGGATTTCAACTTTAGACACTCTTACAGTGTATATAAAAGTTTGAAAACTCGACAAGAGTTGAACTTGTATCCTTAACGAGTAGAACGCCCAGGCCACGATCTTACCATATGTATTAATTCATTCATATAAACCCAGGATACCCAATGTCTGTTTTCATGTTGGACTCGTGTTTTAAGGAAATATATCTTCTTGCCACGTAGAATGACGTTTACCATTTTATTACAACAATGCTCCTCTTCAATTGAATCATTTGTATATCTAATAGTTTAGTGGGTTTGATATTATTCCACAAAAACTCACACTGACGAGTTTTCATAGTTATATAATAATCACAAAGTACCCACAGTGCTGGGTGCCTGTATATATCCTTTTCCCAGAAACCAGACACAGAGTCCTGTCCCGATGAGAGCTGGGCCTTACTGTTATTGTTTAGTGATCGTCTGTCCACACACACACACACACAAACATACACACACACACATGTACACACACACGCACGCACACACACACATAATATATACTCATCTGACACTTTCGCATGATGTTCGATTGCTCTGCCACTACCATGAAAGTATAAACTTTGTATAAAACTCTGTGGCCACTGCTAATCTCCCTTCTATTCAAGCACACATTACCAGTACAGTAACCCAACACAAACCTCCTCTCACGTCCCCCACACATTCATGATTAGTGATACTACAGGTGTTTGACTGTTTGTTCACTGAGGCGTGTAGAGCCGTGATACAAGAAAGATATGCGCTAACCTCCATGTGAATGTTACTCTCTTGTTTAGCTTGTATCCCTTTGATCCTGACAGATGAATTGACAAAAGGATCTTTGATATCAACCCTAATAGGAATAGAATAATATTATCAACCATTGAAAATCTGTTTTAGATAAATAATTCAAGCAAGGATGGAAAATGTGAAAGTGCCCGGAAAATACGGAGAAAATAGTCACGGCGTGTGACTAGCTCAGTTGGTTAGAGCGTGGCCTCTGTCTCCGACTAGACGGTGTTGTCGTACGTCGTGGTGTGGGTTCGATTCCTACTGTCGACATTCCACTTGCCTTCTCCCATGGCTAGTTTTCCGTGATTTTCTGGCACTTTCACATTTTCTAACCTTTCTTGATACTATTACTAGTGTCTGACTTGTTCCCCTTTAATTCATTTATGTTTGAAATAAATTGTATGGACATGTGTTGTCATTTTGTTTTATAAAGTTTGACGTTTAACGCCCTTTTAAACACATAAAGGTCATATCAAAGGCGGTTCAGTAGAACCACGTGAATCTCCAAGGCAGAGCCTTGAAAAAATTCCGCGCCAGACGGAACTTGAATCCCGGTCCTCCGCGTCCAAAGTCTAGTGGCGTGACCACTGAGGTTATTTGTTGGAAGAGACGCACACTGGCGTTGTGGCCATATCGTGCGGGACTGGCGTGAAGCAGACAGAGTAGATACATAAGTTCAAAGATAAGAATGAGAAACTGGACATCCAGCCGATAAGAATGAGAAACTGTGGACACCCAGCCCCAGCCGCCACTGAACCGCCCGTGTATAGGCCATCAAGCAATGGACTTCGTATTGTGATGTTGATATGTGTCTATTTATTATTACTTTGCGAGGGGGTCCGGTGGGGGGGGGGGGGGGGGTCGGAAACTGAATGGTTTATTCACACGTGATGCGAGTTCGAATACTGCATGTGCAGTCTTCTATTTTCCGTTCAGATTTTCCAACACTGATCTGAATATTCACGTGCAATATTCAAATTCTGTGGGACCTGTCCGTGTTTTAAAAAGGGCGTAAAACTAACAACTTAACTTTACAAAAGTGTTGCGGTAACATTGATTTTCTGTCCATCCGCTTTTCTTTTCGTTTGATTTTTAACCCCAGATTTCCTACTTGTGCCTGTCTGTGGCTTTGTAACGTCGATATATCATTGATCATGTCAGTTTGTCGGCGGGTGGGACGCGTTTAGTATGGTCTCTTTCTGATTTTTCTTTTCGTCATGTTTTATATTTCTCTTTGTGGTGTTGTCAGCCTTTTTTTTTCATTGTCTGTTCTCCTTTGCTTTGTCTCACGGCATCCCTGACATTTAGACTCACGTCTCAGTAGAACGCAACTTTTGTTTTGTTTAACACGGGACAAGCAGCATTGCACTGATGGGGATCGTGGGTGCAGTGGGATTTTTTCACCCTGAGCCAGAAATAGATCACACACACACACACACACACACACACAGAGAGAGAGAGAGAGAGAGAGAGAGAGAGAGAATCGTGTGCGTGTGTGTTTTGATAAGAACCGTTATTTCCTGTTTAACTTTGCGAAGAAATCGACCAAAGAACAAAAGAATATGTATTAATGACAGTCGGCTTCTTTACCTTATACTGACTTGAAGCTGGCTGACTCTGCTAAATAGTCGTAAGAGGCACTTCTGGCAGGTTCTCCCCCTGTAGGGACGCTATAAAATTGGGGGGGGGGGGGGGGGCAACATGGGCGAAACAGGTTTTTTGAGAGGCCATTCCCCCTTCCCCTCCCAAACCACCACCACCACCATTGGTGACTCGCGTAATACAAGCCGCTGGGGGTGCTTTTTGTAGGGTGTCTTTCGAGTTCTGTTTATTTTGACTCAGTCCGCCATTTTATTGTTTCCCAGCACGATGTAACCGTTGTTAATTGATTCAATATGTTTATCGTCAAGCAGGCCTGCCAACTCCTGTCTTTTTTTAAAAAGGGATTTTCCTGTTTTTTAGTCACTTTAAACCTCGTCAAATCACCTGTTTTCACTGTGATCCTGGGTTTTTTTCACAATATGTGTTCTTCTTTCTCTCTAGTTAATCTGTAGTCTTGTCATGTTTTCACTTTGTTTGGGGTCAAGCAAACTAAACACCCCCCTGCCTTAGCCAGAAAACGCTTTTCGCTTGCGATTGAAAAAAAAGGACACGTGAAGAGTGTATGATTACACTCAATGTTTCAGTTCAGAAGTTCCTCTCAGTGGCTTGGAAATATTGTAGGGGACATCTCATTTTGATAAAATTCAATTCAATTCAATTCAATTCAATTTAAAAATCATCATTCACATTTTGAGATTTGGTTGGGCCAGCAGCTGGTGACAGACAGTGTGTATGTGTGTGTGTGTGTGTGTGTGTGTGCGGTTTGTGTGTGTATGTGTATGGAACAGCATGTAGATGTTCTATTGAACCAGGCCTACAACAATTCAGGCCATGAGTTCAAGGGTACGCTTTGCTTGACGTGACGAATGAATGGCATCGCGCGTGGGATCAACTTCTTTCTTGCCCGGCCTAGATGTAGAAAAGGGGGCGTCCCTAGCTCAGTGGTCAAGCCACTAGAATTTGGACGCGGAGGACCGGGGTTCAAGTCTCGCCTGGTGCGGAATTTTTTTTCTCTGGACCTTTCAGGGTTTTCAAGGCTCTGCCCTGGAGATTCACGTGGAATCTTCTCAGGTTCTGTTGAACCGCCCTTTGATATGA
This sequence comes from Tritonia tetraquetra, assembly GCA_030265355.1. NCBI lineage: Eukaryota > Metazoa > Mollusca > Gastropoda > Nudibranchia > Tritoniidae > Tritonia > Tritonia tetraquetra. The sequence continues at coordinate 9,419 of JARBEQ010257625.1, forward strand.
CCTTTATGTGTTAAACTTTAAAATGTAGAACTCCGGAATTGATTCAAGCCTACCTTTTGCGGACTCTGAAATGACCTACCTGTGTCGATAGAGCCCTAAAACAGCACCAAAAAAATATTTAAAAATTGCTCTTCTCAGAAACGTCGATAGGGTCGGGCTGTTGATGTCAGTTTTCATAGGGTCCCCTGTTTTTGTTATTTGTTTTAAATCAGTCCGTCATCTTACATTAACTTTAACCATCATGATAAAACCACAATTGTGTAGATGTTGGTCATTTGTTAATTCAACGGAGAACGGTGATATCGAAGGCGGATTAGCAGAACTTGGTAAGCTTACATGTGTATATCAAGGGCAGAGCCTTGAAAACTCGGAAAACTTCAGAGAAAAATCCGGATTCGAACCCCGGACCTCCGCGTCCAGTATCCAGAGGCAAGTGACTTAACCACTGCGTTAGTTCCTCCTACCCCTCTCCTCCCCCCTTTCCTCATCATCCAGAAAATGAAATGATCAATCGTGCCCAATTGCTGTGCAGGGAAAGGCATCGGCCTGCCCAGCCAACGTAGTCATTCCTGTCGTTTCACAACTGGAATTCCGAGTAACATTAGTGTTACTGTTTTGGGGGGAACCTTGTTTATATTCTTGGAACTCTTGACATAATTGCTTTGCTTTTTATTACGACGAATATGTTAGCGTGGTCTCTTGTCTTCGTATGGCCCGCTTGCCAAGAAATCAGTGATCCATGATCTGGTGGTAGGAGTTTTCGGGGTTAGTGTTCACTAGATAAGGCTGCGTTAAAGTTAGAGTAAAGCGACTTCTTGGTACCCCCTTCAATCCTTTTGACCCCCCCCCCCCCTCTCTCGCTCTCACACACACCCACCATACCTCGTATCCACCATTTGAGTAACGTTAGACTTATTGTGTCAATCTGGATTTTATGGCACAGCAGGGCAGATCACCAGCTATCCCCAGATTACCGTTCTTTATTTCTATTGTCTTCCCCATCATCGCAAATCTTACAAATTGCAAAGTATATCAACACAAATTATACAAATGGAACATTGAATTATTCTTATAAAGGCATCCCTTTTACAGTCAACTACGCTTAAGTTGATGATTTGGGGGGAGTAGAAAAAAAGATCAACACATCCGAATTTCAACACAACCGTTGTACTTCACCAAGGTCACATAGGTGCTTGTTCTTTCTTTCTTATCCAATTCTCGTTTACCATTACAGTGTAGGGCCAGCACTATGAGGCTGGATTTCTCTGGATCA
>JARBEQ010257635.1:0-10690 GCA_030265355.1 Tritonia tetraquetra
ACTACTACTACTACTACTACTACTACTACTACTACTACTACTACTACTACTACTACTACTACTAGTACTACTACTATCACTACTACTACTACTACTACTACTACTACTACTACTACTACTACTAGTACTACTACTACTACTACTACTACTACAACCCTTACTACTACTATCATCACTATTACTGTTTCAGCGGCTACCACTACTGCCAGCTCCATCACTACACCACCATCTACTACCACTTCTATCACAACTACAACTACTATTTCCACTACCACTGTTGTTGCTTGTTGGCGCTGATACTTTCGTCCACATTATTATCAATAATGACTATGAAGATGGAAACCATAGTGGAAAAAGAAGGAGGAAGAAGAGGAGGAAGAAAAGAAAAAAAAGGAGAAGTAAATGAAGGAGGAGGGGGAAGAAGAGGGAGGGAAGAAGAAAAGGAGAATAAGATGAAGGAGGGGGTAGATGAGGAGGAGAGGAAGAACAAGGAAAAGGAGATGAAAGAGGAGGAGGGGGTAAAAGAGGAGGAGGAGACGAAGAAATAGGAGAGTGTGATGAAGGGGGAGAAGGAAGAAGAGGAGGAGGAGAGGGGGGAAAGGAGAAGAAGATGAAAGAGGGGGAGGGGGAGGGGGAGAAGATGAGGAGAAGAAGAAGAAAAAGGAGGAGGAGTTGAAGGACGAGGAGGAAGAGGAGGAGGAGAGGAAGAAAAGGGAGAAGGAGATGACGGAAGAAAAGAACCAAGATGACAATAATAATAATAATGATATAACGATGACGTTAATAATCTTTATGATTGAACGACAAAGAAGATCTCGAGCCACTCACAATCCACTTTGCAATGAGGCAAACCTGGTTAATATAGAATCTATTCCGTAGGCTAGCGACGAAAATATAATAAGCAGCCGACATGGGCTATTGTTCACTCTACCCGTTCACCAAACAAAATACAACTGACTAGGCCTAGCTAGATGTTCGCAATTGAAATAAGAGGAAGTCTTCTATGAATTTATTACGTTTGGTATTATTTTTATTCATCTATGAGGCTGTGTGCGGTTCACCTCCACGCGGAGCATGGTGACCGCAGGAAAACGACAATTTTTATTTATCACGCTCTTCAATCTACAATAAATCTCAATCGAGAACTCAAAGAAATGAACCCACACATTCTGGCCTCCAGTGTTGTAGGATTTTTTCTACTGTGTTGTTTCTTTATTTTGAAAAAAAAATGGGGGAGGGGCTGGAGGGTTGGAGAAAAGAAAAAGTTGAAATAGCCAAATATATTTTTTAAATTGAAAACGAAAAAAAAGCACGCATGACAAAATTAATGCTATTCTTCGGTTGAGTTACCATTTATTTTTATTTATTGACTTTTAAGAAAATCTCTACTTTCGTTCCGAAAAATGGTCTCCCTCTCATGGGTTCATCAATCCGGTATTGGCATGAATACCAAGTGTGTTTAATGCATCACTTCCCAAGTAAAGTGACGACGTATACCCTATGAATACCAGGCTTACTGGGGTGCCCGGACAGTTTTGTCGTCCACAGTTTGAATACAATGGACGTACACAATAGAACGGTGTGTTTGCATCCCTAAATATACTGTCGGGGATTTCTCATGGTCAGAAAAGGCTATCTGCGTTGCAGACGTTGCATGAATAGCGCCTTTCAAATTTTGTATTTTTAAAAAAGAAGAAAGAAGAGAGGAAAAAAGAAAAAGGGGTGAAAAAGAGATTGTGGGCATGAGGGAGTTATATTATGGTCGTGCTATTTTAATAAAATCGAGTACGCAGCGTAGGTGGGCCATTTAGCATATGCCTACAATTTTACGGAGTACGCTCAGATTTGATTGACCTAGATGACCTTTTTAACAATGAACGTGGCGGGAAATGAGGCCTCCATTTTCACCATGTATCTGACACAGGCCTGTCATCAGCTCTGTTCTGGCATGTGCACGTGTGTGGTGTCCACATATCTATTCCAATGGTTTGGTTCGTAGATGATTCAAGTTAAAAGTATTATTCCTCTCTATTGCCAACATTCTTTTTCTTCGTAATGTAGAAACCCCCTTGGCTGAAGGACCGGTCTACAGTCTACACGTGTACATCATACGTAAAATAAAAAGCAAAAAAAAAGCATAGCACTTATATAGCACATATCCACGAAGTTCATCATGCTCTATGTGCTTTACAATGTATAGTTTACCCCCGGCAGGCCATAACACTCCTGCATCCTTCTCCATGATTACGAGTAGAGAGACGACGGTAACGATAAACAACGTTGAGAATTTGATAATATTAGAGTTATGAGACTTGGCCAGGATGTGAGAGCCAGTTTGAAGGCTGTGCTGGCACTAGCTTCAGTGGCTTTTTACCCATTGACAATCCACTTAGCAAGGAACAAACATTGTGTAAGAATGACAGCGACGAACGGTAATAAGCACCCATCATCTTGCTCTTTCTCCATGTTCTTTCACCCCAAACAACACACGATTATCTCTCCTGAGAAAAGAGGAAATTTTTATTTAAAGATTGAAACTATTAACTATTCGTCGTGAGCAGATAACTTTGAATGACTTTTATTCACAATTACCTCAATCGATAAGAAAGACGTTACGTTATCATCTTTTTCATTGCATGCTCTATTTACTTTTTTGCGATGTGAAATATATTTTTTGTTTGAAATAATATTGAATACTAGATTCTATAATATTGTAAGTACTACACCGATGGTTCTAAAACCCGTTAGCTCCGTGCACTCTTTGACCTTACTACGAAATGACTTTTACCACCTCGGAGATCTGCGTCATTGGTTTGTTTCGTTTCATTTTATTTCAAAGACAAAAATCTGTACTTTTATTTTTACTGTAAAGATCATGCAATTCATTAAAAAACAAATATATGGTTGATTCAAACCGTTATAAATTGAAGAGTGAGTTCCAAATTGGAATTAATAATTAGTAGCAATTCATTATGTGACCTATATATTTAATTTGCTGAAATGTAATGTTCAGAAAGATTTAAATGTAGATTAGTTTCTATTAGAGAGGAGCCATACACATCTACCAGTTTATGACCCACTTTCGTATAATATATGTATTATAATTATAGTTCAGGATTTTAGAATGCCAACATTTCAAATGACTATAATAGGTATGAATGGAAATATCTCTTTTCAACTGTCAGTACAGAATCTAAACCAGGACATAATTTATAAATGAAAGTATAATATTATTACAGTCCAGAACTGACGGTACAGAATCGTAAACCGGAGCAGAGCCTATAACTCACTGTACTTAGTCTAGAAGTGACAGGACAGTCTAGAAAGGACAGCACAGAGTCTAGGACAAACAGGACAAAGTCTAGAACACTGTTTCGGTAAAATCTCATTCGACTGAGATTTGATTTGAATACAGGCCGCCTTCGAGTCACAGCTTTTTCCACTGACCGGTTCTTAAAAATAAGAGAAAGAATGGTAACTCTAATAGAAGTGTTTATAAGGCAAGTTATTCTACGCATGTCTAACGTCTTCGATCAAATCATTGGATTTAGATACGTTTAAAAAAATACATTATGACAATACGATAAAGAAAATCGCTGGAATAGTTTTGTGGAGAAGTATGCTGGGGTATTGAAACGGTACGATTAAAGACAAGCTCTGAAGCATGGCCGGATACTTTCTATACAATAGCAGTACAGCACAGCTGGTCTTTGGCACCGACCTCCATTGTATCCAAACACCTTTACTCTTGATACTGGCATTGAAAACTCCGCAGCAGCCCCCTTGTCCAGTTCAAGTGTATCAGCTATCAAAGACAACTTTTCTTTTCGGTGTTAGAATTCAAAAGAAAAAATAAACACGGGAGACCCCCATCATAAGTAAGAGAGAGTGGGGTTTAGTTCGTCCACAAATGACGTATATTTACATTCCGTGGAATAAAAATACCGTTTTGACAAACACATAAATCAAACATTACTCTTCAGTCGCTGTTTTTATGATAGGATCGCAAAGAGATCACCGAATTCTTTCCTATAAAAATATTTTGCTTTCTCTTCACCACATGTTCCGAACTTCGAAAATTTTCCTTTGAAGTCGCAGAAATGATATGGCATTTTGACATTTTAAGGAGCGAGTGAGTTGAGCGAATTGATTCTATCACGATTTAAAAAAAGTAGAGGTATTGAATTGTCCACGTTTCATAACGATCAGAATTCAGCAGCACACATTGGTTGTTGTCTGAAAGTGCACACTGTGGTATTTGACAATGAAATGGCTGAGAGTTGGAAGAAGTAACATAAAAAAGAAGAACAGATCGATTTCAATTGAAATATAACTGTCATCCGATGGATTCTCGGAGATAAACAAACAGAACACATAACCAGCGGAGTAAATCCAATTGAAATATCTTCACTGTGGCTATGTTTCAAGATCTTTTATTTTCAAAGAATTTTTTTCCTTATTGATTTTATTTTGACGCTGTGCAAACCACCCGTCCTCTATCCTAGAATCGTATTCCCGCCATTATTCCTCGCTCATTCCTTCTTTCATTTGAGGCTTTCGGCATTCAGAGCATAACGAAATGAAGGAAATGATCAGCTTAGAATGTCTAGCGCCGTGGTTCTCTAGTTTAAATACGATCCTTAATGATCGTCAGCAAACCTGGAGATTTGTTTATTATTGCCCTTTTTCAACATTTGAAACCAAACCAGTATTAGGGCCATCAATCGGTTCAGTAGTGAAGGCCGCACAACGTTTAGATGCAGAACTAGAAATGCTATGAATCAAAGAATTTCAGACAAGTAGGCGATCAGCCCACAGTGCCCGTAATTCTTTGTTTGCGGCATGAGCACATTGCACAATATTGTTATGAATGAGCCTTATGACAAAATGTCGTTGTCTTTGTGCATTCTTTCAATTCATCCATTGATCTGACCTTCTTTCTTTCTTTCTTTCTTTCTTTCTAATCTCTTGTGTTACCTTTTGTTGCCAGGCCTCTTCTATCCGAATTTATTCTATTTATATCCTATTCAACTCACCCATTTCTTGCAGTGACTGCTCGAGTCTCGCAGTGACTGCTCGAGAAGTGTGTTTCAAGCTGGTTAGAGAATCAGATTGCAATTAAATTTTAATGAAGTCAACACGTCTTCCTTTTTGTATGTCACTTCGATGCCTTGAGTAGAGTTTTTTCCCCCAAAATCCCCTCGTTGCTGTCTGGGATGAAATATTTGGTGTTATTCTTACGTCTTGAATTCATTATTACAGAAAATTATACTTTAGCTGTTCCAAAGAAAATCTGTCGCAATATAGAGGATGTGGAAAAAGTTTATTGGTGGTCTGGACGCCTGCCTCCAGAGCATGTATGCGTCTTGTTCAACATTTGTTGTAGGACATGGAGCTGGCTCCAACACTGCATTGAATTAATGGAGTTATATCAAACTAACAAACAAGGCTTAACGGCAAATTTTAGAGTTAATTATATAGGCGAAGTTGACAGGGGTATGCTTATTACATCATCAACTTCCCTGGCTGTCTTAGAATCACTGATCGCCTTTTTTGGCATTGCGGTCGCAAAGATATCTTTGATAAGACAAAACAATACAAAAATGATAAGATTATAAAGATAGTACATATTTCAAACCCACAAAAACTATGCCCTAGTCAATTCCTTCAAAGTCTCGCGGTGGTCTCGGCCCCGGTGCTTTGTTTACACATTGAACATGTACAGTATGACGTGTGACCTTGATTATTCTCCATCTGGCCCAGGCTATCGCAAGATGGCATCCAGGTCCGAGAGTACAATGTACCCAGTGGTGGATTCACCGTGTCTTTGCGTTAATGACTATGACCCAAAACAACAACTTGGCGATTAATGACTGCACTGTATACAAAACTCTATCGTTTAGTTTGCCCTAGTTGATGATTCAGTATGAGCCCGAACCGTTCCTGTTTCGTGGACGCTGTGTGTTTACATGATAAGAGTGTGTGGTGATCAGGATGTGTGACCCCAACCTAGTGGTGCTGGGTTTCAATCGTAAGCTAGCCTTACTGGTCATGTTGTCAGCGATGTGTGTGTGACACCCGTTCGACCCCGAATATCCCCAAGCACCAAAACGGCCCTTACCGTCTCCTCACCGTCTTTTCCCGTAGACGTAGCAATACGGTGATATCAAGACGATCACAATCGGTATGAGTATGAGTGACTCATTCATTCATAGGTTTGCTTCACGGTTCTATGCCAACACTTGAGAAGTAGAGATGTAAAAGATAAAGACATGAAAGGGATTCGGTGCATCTAACATATTATTATAATATCTAACTGATCTTGAACACTCACACACACGCCAGTCCATACACTACACATAACATTATGTCGTCGTCTCAAATATATCAGATATCTCCCTGTACGCTTGTGTGCCTTTGGTTTGTACGGCTTCGTGGCCCGGTTGTCGCCTAGTTGGATAATGAGCGCCATACAGTTTGGTTCATCGGATTAGATTTTCGATTTAACGAAGCTACTAAGGGGCAATGATATGAAAAATGAGATTTAATTTAGACTTCACTTGAAAATCAGCTTCCTTTTTGATTTTATGACGAAGAGAGAAACGACAAAGCAGTTATTGAACGCAAGACTACCCAATCAAAAAGGCAAAAACCGTGAAATATAATCATGTCGGCCTTTTCTTTCCGCCTTGTTCATTCATGCTTTTTGATAATAAAAAAGACAGCGAGCGAGACGAAATCTAAATTAAACGATCTTGACAGTTTTGTTTGATTTTTTTTAATGGCGAGTCGCTGCTGAAATATCTCAACTGGTTAGATAGTTGAAAAGGGGTTGCAGGTTTTTCAGTGCATTGATAAGAGATTATGCATTGAGCCGGCGGCACATTCTGAAGAAATGTGATTTTTTTCTTCTCCAAAATGGTCTACGCATTTGTAAACTTTATATTCTCCCATAGATCTTTAACAGATTATGGGGCTTTTTATTTGAATGTTTTGGAATTAAAACTACATTGTCAGTCAAATTTTTGTTACACGTAAATTTATTAGAAATGGTTTTGTGTTTTTGTTTGGTTTGACTCTTATTTGTGAACTGAACTTGATAATCTTGCTGTGTACCTTAAGTGTATCAAGGAAAGCAGGAACACAGCCTTAGATAAGAAAAATGGTTTGTCGACTGCAGAGATCGAACCCACGCCCCTGAACGGCAACTCCGCCTCGCCAGAGATAAAGTGTCGCGTACTCTACAGAGCTATACGCCACGGTTATTGGTTGAATTTTCAAAATCAGTTTTGGGGGAACTCTTCTGTCTTTCTTTCTTATCCAATTCCCTTTTACCATTACAGTGTAGGGCCAGCACTATTAGTGCTGGATTTCTCTGGATCAAGGTATTAAGCCAAGCAGGTGATCAACCCACTGTGAGGAATTCTTCTGTACAATTAAAAAATATATAAATTTAAATGCTGCATTATAGTTGTATACTATACATAATACTGTAGGTAAATCCTCTTTAATCAATTACAATTTTTTCTCTCTCCATGCCAACAAGATTACCAGGTTTGACAGAGCACAGACTGGGCTGTTGTTCATTCACACTCTATCGACGTTCTACGTACTAGACGAACAAAACTCTCCGGACGTAACAATAGGGTTTTGTCTCACCAATCACCCAGCCGGCCTATGAGGATGCTTACTTCGTAGAAAGGGGAGCCACTCTGCTCGTACTCAGACATCTTACATAACCATAGTAACAAAGATGTAGACGACCTTCAACCACAAAACAGTCCATTATACACGAGTGGAATACGTGTTCTCAGAAACGTTCAAGGGCCTTTCGCTGTATTTTTAGGTCCTGCCCCAACGCCTCGACTCTAAAGGTTTCTCAAACCACAATTATTGCCTCGTGCGCTTTGAAACGTCCGCGTGGAATGTGCCTACAATAATGTCTTGCTTTGGAGCAATAAAGAGCCAGGTCTCTGGCCTTATCACATTGCCGTTTATTCTATATCTTTTATTACTGCTGGATGCGCCCGTTCTGAGCAGCGCCACCGGCTTTAACTACCCTCATTGTGGCGTGTGTGACGAGGCGAAATGTCCTGCCTTGCACTACTGTGAGGGAAAGGCTATCAAAGACCATTGCCAATGCTGTATGGTGTGCTCCGACAACAGCTTCCAGCCACACATCTCATTGTCAACACAAATACGGAAAGGGGGTAAGTATCTTTAATTATTTCAAAACTGTGTTGAAAAGTTTCGAACGTTTTTTAATCCCAACCATATTTAACGTTGTAAGATCAAAGTTGCCCTACACTGTAATAGTGAAAGGGAATTGGATAAGAAAGAAAGAAGATCAAAGTTTGCCAATGATGAGATAAAAACACTCAAGCAGAGAAGAGTGATTTTCATTTGTTTGTTGATGCTTGATTCAACAAACTTACATTATAGAAAAAACTCCGTTTTTATCTTATGTAAAAATTCATTTTTTGCTTTATCGAGCCCCATAAATACCACAAAGCAGTGTTGGGGCCGGCATTATGTTCAGTCATGAAAGGCGCACACGATACCTGCCATTATGAATGCAGGCATCCCGATCACCAAACATGACTGAAAACAGAGCCAGAAAATCATATGGATCAACGAATTTCAGATAAGCAGGTGATTAGCCCACTGTGTCCATAACTCTTTACAAGCACCATGGGCAACACACTGAACATTAATCAAAGACAGGCCAATAACAAAATCACTGTAAACCTTGTGGTAACTCCTTAGCTATTGATAACAACAGGGAGGATTTGCCACTCTTGGCACCTTGTGTATTTTATCATCTTTGGTAAAATCATCCCAGGATTGGATTGTATTGAACTCAGCACGACATCCATCAGAAGCAGAACTTGTAGGTTTACGTGATCATCACAGCAGAACTTATAGATTGACGTGATCACCACAGCAGAATTTATAGATTTACGTGATCACTACAGCAGCACTTATAGATTTACGTGATTACCACAGCAGAAATAGATTTACGTGATCACCACAGCAGACTTTGTAAGTTTACGTGATCACCACAGCAGAACTTATAGATTTACGTGATCACTACAGCAGAACCTTCCAAACTTTAAAAGATACAGAGAGATTTAATTCTCTTCTGTCTAGATTCGTACCTTAAACCGCCACATTCAGAAGTTAGTGAACTCATCACCCAGCCACTGCGCTCCACCCCACCACACCCGCCCGCCCCCTTGAATCATTTATGTCAATGTTGCTACGAATTCGCTTGCCCGAGGCATTAAAGGAGAGCAGTCTCCTCCCCAGGACACCCAATAATGATGATTGGACAAGTTGGCTGGGTAGATCATGATGATTGTTATCACGGTTTGATATCCCTGGGCTGCCCACCGAGTCCCGGCAACAGGAAGGGTTAACACAGACATAAAAGTAACAATTTGATTAAGATTGAACTGGGTGGGGTCAGTAAAACACCATCGATATAACATTCATTAGGACCTCTGTACAGGAATCAAGTTTAGAATTAGATGTCAGTGTATCTGTAATGATAACGATTTTATGATATTTTTTCTATTTAAAAATCCATAACTTATAATGACAATGTCAAAATGTTGATTTGTCAACAACAACAACAACAATAACAACAACAGCAAGCACAGCAGCAACAACAACAACAACAATAACAAAAACAACATCAATAACAACAACAGCAATAACAACAACAGCAATCACAGCAGCAACAACAACAACAACAATAACAAAAACAACATCAATAACAACAACAGCAATAACAACAACAGCAATCACAGTAGCAACAACAACAACAACAACAACAACAAAGGTTGAAGGGCGTTTTGTTTTACTTGGATTTGACAGAGCTCAAAGATTTTAATCGTTTCTAAAGTACAGTATTGCATTCGTCATTTTAACGCTTAAAGTTTTCCTTGTCGGCTATCTAGATATTTTTGTGGGTATAGGGAGTTTTAGTTGCTTTAATTATCTTCCCTGCAAAAATCGTGGTGCGATATAAAATTCTTTCAGACCTTTCTCCCCACTCCTCTCGTTTTAATGGTCCATTATCGCTGTAACAGTAGACAGGGAAATTTGTTTAAGGGGCAATGGGTTTTATTCTTCATTCCTATAGCTTTTGTATACAAAAAAAAAAGGAACGCGATATTTAGGCTGCTCGTATTAAAACTCTTTACATCTATGTGAAATGTTTGGCAAAACGTGGACTCGTGTCTGCGGGGATTAGATCTGTAGGCGTGTTTCCAAACACAGGGATTAATTTTACCTGTAAAATAATATTATGGATTCGATCGCATGACATTTAGTTTTAGACAGAAAGAATGTAATGATATTGGTGTTACACAGTAGAGTTTCATAGCACAATTAATGAATCTATGAACTCAGTCTCAACAACAACAAGAACCAAAGCCAATAATAACAATAGCAATAGCAACAACAGCAGCAGCAAAATTGCAACGACCACAACAATAACCATAACCATAGCAACGACAATAGCAAGAAAAAGAACAAAAACAATAGCAACGATAACAGCAATACCACCAATGGTAACGACAATAATGATAACACAACAACAATAGCAGCGACAACATTACCAATGGTAACGACAATAATGATAACACAACAACAATAGCAACGACAACATTACCAATGGTAACGA
>JARBEQ010257679.1:0-10688 GCA_030265355.1 Tritonia tetraquetra
GATAGGTGAGGGGGAGAGAAGACAAAGGAAAGAGTGTGGACCGGTTTAGCACCCCCCGGCCCACAGAAGGGGTCCCGTCAACCGCCCATGTCAATATGCGTGGCATGACGAAAACAAGTTTTGTGTGGTATTTTTATGTTATGCCATCATGCCTAACTTGAATTATTCAAAAGTTGAATGGAAAACAGCACGAATTACAATCAGCTGTCTAAAAATAAGTACCTAGCAGACGTAAACAAAAGTTTCATTTCGACTATAGTATACGTCAAATATGTATCTTATTCTCACAATCAAAGTTTGTTAATAATACTCTTCCCAACTCTTACCATCTTTGTATTTTACCATGTCTTCTTGGTCTAGAGAAAATATATTATCATTTATCGAGAAATACCTTCCAATTTTGTTATTGTTTGTCATGGGGGACACCTCAATGAGAAAATCACATTGTAACAAACCAATCAGAAAGTAACATTTATTATCTTCATATATTTATAGTAACATAATACGTATAGCCCAAGGTACCACCAAGGTATCACCCATCGCGCCGGCTAATTTGGCCATGATTCTCCAGTCTCGATGCGAAGTCTAAAATTTATTGTCAACATCGGTGAATCTAATGTAAAAATGACCATCACTAAGTCGGAAGATGGTGTATGATCATAAAACAAGTTATAATATAAACCATTTGATATGATATGGCAATTTTAATCGTTTGATTGAACACATAAGCATGAGAGTGTGTTGGAAAATCATGATCATGCAATCATCATGCACTTGTCATACAAATGTGTCATGCTTGCATGTACGCGAGTGGCCACCATAACACTAACACACAGTCTCTGCCATTCTCTCACCTCTCTCTTCATTTCACACTATCTCCCAGACTCATTCTCTTTTATTCTACCAGTTTCTCTTCATTCTCAAGGACGGAAAGGATAGTATGAGATAAATCTAACATTAGCATCAACAATAACTTTTTCACTCACTTCTAACTTCTTCAATTGGGCACCTTTCTATAAATATTTTACCATGAGGACAAGAATTTTAAGGGGTAACATCCCCATTTAAAAATAATGTTGATCAGTCATTTTTGTCTCCTAAAAAACTGTGCTGTATTTTGTTACCACAAAGCATTTTATTGCATAGCACCCTACCCATTATCCAACATTAAAATGAAAGTGAAGCCAGCAATGATAATGATAAATGGTAGTTACTGGAAAGGGGAAAAATGTGATGGTGATAGTACCATAAAAATAGCCATAGAGCAGAAAAATAGTATAAAGAAAGTGAGAAATGAACCCACGACTGCAAACAGCAACTAAGCTTAGCCAGAGATAGACGGTCGTACATGCTACTGACTTAGCTACCTGCCAGCAGATTCTCACTGTTGCATACCACTCTATAGCTATTTTTCTGATCTATCATAATTTCCTCCTTTCCTGGTACCAACATTCAGCACTGTCTAATACAGAGACAGAAAATCTCTGGATTGGGTATATAAAGCAAGCAGATATTCGGCCTACTGTGCCAAAATCTTGAACATTCCAAAAGTAGGACCACAAAATCAACACCCTTGTCAAATAACACGGCTTAATTCAATTCAAGAATCTTGATGTGATGCTCAAAATCAAGTTTGAAATCGTCATTAAAATGATAAATTAAATATATAGATATTGCCAGGTATATCTATCACTACACAACCAAATTATCAAGCAGCTATGACTTCCCACAAGCCAGAAATGGAGATGCCTTCCTTTAACTTTTCAATTGCCAAACCAAGTTCTTCTGAATAGACTGGCTCCCTGTCTGTTTCCTTGTTCCCATCAGCAAAGTATGCCTGAAAGATGACAATTACAAAAATATAGAAGAATTGATTCTTAAAATATGTGTGTGTAGCTGTATTATACTGATTGTATTCTAAAATGAAGCAATGGATCATGACAAATAAATCTTTGATTAGTTCAGTAAAAACGGCTTATTATGAAAGGAAAGTGAAAAAAATAGCAATGAAAAAGAATGAGAAAAATTATAATAGTATTAGATTAGTAACATATAGAGAGTAGTATCAAATATTTACAACAATCTTATGATCAGCACTTGCAAAAAAACATTATTGAACAGTTTAACACACTAATGTATGGGAAGAATTGCACATTAAACTTGTTGATATTGTTTCACCTGTTCCCCATTCAAACTGCACCATTCTTTTCAAATAGGTACCCTTATAACATAATCATTTGTTGATTACTACATAAAAAATACACTCTTCAATGATAGAAATATGTATTCTCAATTAGTTTGAAATAATCAGCCGATAATAACTATCAAATACTACAACATATGATATTACATAGGATAAGGCAAAAGAATCATCAATAATCCCAATAATTGACATTAAAATACAAATGTGCACCATGAGGATGTAAAGGAGCCTTTGTGGGAAGACTCTTCAGGCTGCAGATTACAACACGGTGTTGTCCTAAATGATTTAGTAAAATATGATAAAAAGAAACGTAAAAAGTCACCATTAACATTTCATGAATATCAAAATGAATGCACTCACTGCAAAAGCATCTGTCTGATTGTCATATTCAACTTCCACATCATCTTGAATCGGTGCATGTGTAAGCTCTTCCATTGACTGAGGCTAGGGAGGTAAGAGAAAAATCTATCATTCATGGTTATATTATATTATGTATAATTATCTGAGGTGTAAAATATCGTTTATTATTGTTCTACTTCTTTTATTCTGTTTTAAAAGGTTTATACACACAGAAGTTAGAACATATACAACTTGTCTTAAATTTCTTATTCTGAGTTAAATCCGATTTTTAAAGTTACTACTAGTTATAAACGAGATCATGAAATCATACCGTGTCATCCAAATCAAATTCAACTCCAAATATTGGGCAAGCACTGTAAACCTTGTGCAAGTTTTGTATCATCTTTGCTGTGGCTTGAAGTTTTTCCAGCGGATCAATACGGAAACCCAAAACATAACCACCACTCTAAAAAGAAAGATCAACATCAATGAATAATTTCATCACTACAAAAAGAGACCCATGATAACAGGAACAGCAATGAACAAAGATTAATTACTTTAATTAGGTTGACCTGTAAAAGTTGTTAATCCCCAATCTCTTGCTTCTCACTTTTACCCTTTCATTTCAATGTTGTCACAAATGTTGAATACAGCTAGCAAGATGAATATTGCAATAACAGTCACTTTTTGGAGTAGCCTTAGAATAATGGATATCATACATACAGAATTGTTGTAGCATAGTGGTAAAAAAATTGCTTTGTACACAGAAGGTATAGGTTCAAATCCCAGCAGCAACAAAGGGACTGATGCTTTGAACTTTAATGGAGTTTTTATTACTCCAACCCTGTGGGTTCCTTATGAAACTAATTCCTATCGGAGATAGACAATGAAACGCAGGTCCAGTCTTTAAGGTCTGGAGTGGCACACAAAAAATGGATGTTTAGGTCACAATGGCCAAGTATAGACAATCCTATTTTTAGATACCTTGACATCTAATGTACATGATAGAAAGAGCTTTGGGCTGAAATTGACTGATTTCATCCATGAAATTTTCACACACTATTCATAAAACAATATACTTTAAATCTGTGTGATGGATTTTTTATCTAAAAATTGAAATTTTGACCCAAAATTGAGACTAAAATTTTAAACACATAAAAAAAAATTCCTCACACAAATTTGTTACAAATACATTGTAAATTATGTGTAAAAATAAAAATGGTGATATCATTAAAAATAGAGTCAAAATCATACTATGGTGGCTATTGGATACAGAAATCTGTGAAGTGATAATTATTATGGAGCTACTTCCCTTGGTTTAAAGGGAAGCGAGGTGACTGAGTGGTCTAGACAACAGACTTTAATGGCAAGGTCGTGAGTTTGAGTCTTCATTTTTTTTCCTTGGGCTAAAAACTTTACTCCATTTGCCTCACTCGACCCAGGTGTAGAAATAGGTACCAATTCTCAAATGAGATTTGGGAAAGTACACTGCGATAGACCAGTGTCCTATCCAGAAAGTGACAAATTGTCACTTGTCTGCTTCACTCTACAAAAATTAGCTCCAGCTCTATGAGCCAACTTACTTTTATTCCCTTGGTTGGAAAAATCGTATCCGGCTTGTCGTTTTTTATCATTTTTCTCACTGAGTTTACATTGATACACACTGTAAACTATGTGATTTCATGAAAAAAATGTGCCTAATCAATGTAACTCAAATTCTGAAATATTAGAGAAAGAGTGCTGATTCTTTTACTATTTTTTAGAGAGGAGTGATCACTGAGTTTACATTGATACACACTGTAAACTATGTGATTTCATGAAAAAAATGTGCCTAATCAATGTAACTCAAATTCTGAAATATTAGAGAAAGAGTGCTGATTCTTTTACTAGTTTTTAGAGAGGAGTGATTGCGATGCTTGATTCGATAAGTTTCACTAGGTCATCTTTAGTTAGGCACATATGAATTTTTGTTCTACAAAAACAGCTGCCACTCAAAGGGGTATAAAGTGAAAAAAAATCTGGCATAAAAAGTGTTAAGAACTTCACATACATACTTACATACCTACATACAAATTATCAATAGAATCCAAGAAACCTGAAAGTAATATTGAAGACTACAGAAATTAATGGTAATATAACAATCAAGTCCCACAATTGCAATAAATATAGTAAATTTCAGGAAAAAAACCCTGCAAAAATAAAAGAAGACAAAATATATTGTTTATTCATACCGTAGGTGTAGTTTCCACCACCAAGGCGATTCCAAATTTTGAATCCCTCACTTTGACAGTTTTCTGAAAATTCCATCCATTAATGTTCATCTCAAAGCAAATTCATAGATGTAATATTTATACATAGTCAACAATAAATTTATATAAACTTTTACATTTGGGATTGAAATTAATAATTGATATAAGATTCAATTGCAGATAAGAAATAGCAATATTACTATGTTAATCTATAGTTTACATTTATCCTGAGATAGTTTGTAAAAAAACTGATCAAGAAAAGAGTATATCATGTTTGTCTGTTATCAAAAGTTCTAATTTTTTTCTTTGAAAAATAGAAAATGATGCTGATAAACAATGATGCATTTTCAACCTCTTGCAAATAATGTTGGGTACAAACTTAAGGGAATTTCAAATAATTCCAAACTAACTTGCAACTCTAATTAATCAAGACAATTCAAATTTGGTTTTATAATTACTCACCATTTGGATATAGGGAATGCTGACATTGAAAGACACATTAATGTTTGCATGCCACATCAGACGTACATTTGTTATGTAAAAGGTCCCTAGATTTCCCTGAAATATAAAAAATGCACAAAAGTCAGAATAGAAAATCTAACAAGCTAGCAGCAGAGAAAAGTGTATAGATTTTAATAAGGAAAAAGGGAATAAATTCAAGAAGAATAAATAAGAACAGGAATAGATTTCTTTATAAGATATGATAGATTTATGCACTAATTAAATAATATCATAGTCTAGATTCATTCAATGTCTGGTATACTAAATGGACCATCTTGCTATGTTGGTGTCACTTAATCCCTGGATATCAACACAACAAAAAGACAGCTGTTGAAATAAACCCACTGGCAAGTAGGCCTAAAGTTGGTGAAACTAGGGAAAGCAAAAACAACCTGTAAAAAAGTGATGAACAAGAGAAGACAAACAAAATGCTAGGAGACATATGGAAAGCAAAATTAAGAATTCATAAAAGTAATATCCTGTCAGTGCTATTGTATGGAAGTGAAAGTGTAAATGCTTCAAAAGAGCCCAACAAAAGTTAGGATAGAAGATTTATTAGAAAGATCAAACTGCGTCAGTCTAGCAACAACTAATTAAAGAAGAATATGGTGATAGCTGGGGGATGTTGCAAGAACGGGCACTAATGTGCTTCCAAGACAGCCCTTTAAGGAGAAGAGGCCGACCAAAAGAAATGTCGAAATGGACAGTCAAAAAAGAGCTAAAAGAGGCAGGCCTGACTTCGAACACAATCACCTTATGTGCCCAGGCATGAAAAGGATTAAGTAAGTAAATATGACCAGTTGAGACTTTCTCATGTGAATATTTCATAGCTTTACCTGGTCACTTGAGAGATTCCACACTCCATTAACTTGATCATAGATCTGTTCTTGTGGCAGTAGCCGTACTTGCTTGTCTTTAATCAGAGCACCTCTAAGTTTGAGGTCTCTGTACAGTTTTGAGGTTTCATAAGCTCTGAAAAGAAAGAAACAATGAGAAGTTATGAAAGGAGGGAACCTTATTGCAATTTTTACTCCCAAAAAGTTATTTCATGTTTAAAGCTAAATTGTAGAGATGATAGGTAAGGTTTTAGGAATGTATCAAATTTGATCTCTATGATGCTTACATGATGTATGATGAGTAAAATCATTAGGACTTTATGATGAATCAACATTTAGAAGATGTCTAGATGAGTGAAACTGTCTATCTTATGAAAAGGACTTCTGATTTAATCATACTACAATGCAGAGGAAATAACAACACACACACGCACACACACACTACCCCTCAAAAAGAATAAAAAACAATGTAAAATAACCAAAAAGATTTGATGTTTATGATATTTTTCTTATATTGTTACCTATGAACTGATATTATAGATGTAAACAACCTTGGACTGCCAGGTACCTGAAAAACATAAGATATATGACTTAGCCTAAAATATAAAAGTGTTCCCAATGTTGGCAGTCTCTTTGTGATGTATCTTTCATGCAACAATCAATGTGTTCTTCTATTGAACCACAGTAAAACAGCGAAAGAAGAACTTGGTCAATGCCAAACCCAAACTTCACACCTACACTTGTGGTTGATTCTTTATATTTGCAAAGTCATGATGTCATCAGTGACAAATCCTGTTTGCATTTTAAGTGTGTATAACCGAGTTGCCACTATTCTAATCAATATTCATACCCCTACAATAGTATCTGATGAGTCATAAAACCACTTAATTAATAAAATGCAAACATTTTCATGTCATATGAAAATACAAAATAATTCAAAATATTCTTTCTTTCTTATCCAATTCCCTTTTACCATTACAGTGTAGGGTCAGCACAATAAGGCTGGATTTCTCTGGATCAAGATATTAAGCCAAGCAGGTGATCAACCCACTGTGACCTTTGTGGTAGGAATTAATTTTGCCTTGCGGCCTACTCTTATCGATTCACAACTGCCAAGGGTTCTTTAATGTGCGCCAACGTGCACACAGGAATTCAAAATATTGAAAGGATTAATGTAAATGAAAGTTGTCTGTAAAACTCTACCTCTGTATATTTCTTATCATTATATTGAGAATTAATAGAATGTATAAAAAGATCCTTATAAAACATTACATGATGTCCACCAATAGAATCAAAGACAGTTATCTCCCATATAAAAAATGATCTAATAAATAAGGAAACGCGATTATTCAACCTGAGTCAAACAATTTTCTTTAAGTCTTTGTGGTGACAATAAAGAGTTATAGACACAGTGGGCTGATCACCTGCTTGTCTGAAATTCTTCGATCTATCCTGATTTCAGCTGTGCTTGGTGACTTGGTCCAGGCTTCAGGCTTTTCTTCAATTTCCTTGGTGCATGGGGGCACAAAACAACATCATCTGCAAACTTCATAGCCCACTCTTCATTATATATACTTTAAAAATACACCATCAGTACAAACCAGATTTGTGAAGATGAACTCAAATCTTGTAGCAGTGCATTTACACAAAATGTACAGAGCTTCAACAGTGCCTCTCAGTTTCTGAAACAAAGGTAATAATATGTTACTCTTGATACCACTAAAGTTTATCAAAATCAATTTTTTTTTTTTAAGTCAATGGGTAAACTATCCTCCTTACTAAATCTCTTTCAAGTAACAGTGGGCTGATCACCAAGTTGTCTGAATTTCTTTAATCTAAAGCATCTCTAGCCCTGACTGTCATTGTACATAGGGGTCAGAATATCTCTGTCTAGAAATGTGTATCCTAGTTCAAATGGCTGTCTCAAACACTGCTTTGTAAAATCAGTGAGGTAGATAACTTATAAGAAAGATGAATGCTAATCTTTCTTTCTTCTTTTTATCAATTCCTGTTCTACCTTTCGGTGTCAGGTTTATCTATAACGAATAAACTTCCTCCACTCCTCCCTATTTCGACTTCTTTTTTTAGCATCAACTTAAGTTATTTCTCTTTTCTTTACAATATCAGAAATTACCTCTGTTCACATTTTCTGGGTCTACCTCGTGGTCTAGTTCCTATAGGTTTAGACTCAAATTATTACAAAATTACATTTTCCATATTTCATATATAATCTTCATGTATTCAGCTAATAATATTAATATGACAACTATCAAATTTTAATATCATGAAATATTTGTGACAAAAATCAGAAATATTTCCACTGTATTTTAAGGAGCAGTACTTACTGAAACTGCTGTTCTTGTTGATATTCCAATTACACAGTTAAATCCAATAGCTATAAAGAAAGAAGTAAAATAAGATTATGTTAAGAGGATATCACTTAAGACACGTTTGTCTGTTGTTATATACAAATCTCTTTAAACGTATGCAAATTCATACAAAATGTTTTCTTTGTCCACTTCTAAATAGTGAAAGCAACAGCAATATGAGGTTATTGCATATTGTTGATATAGTATCAAATTAATGCAATGATTTACAAAATTCTGCAAGGTTGTTGGCAAAACTTGTCATACACCACCATTGCTACACAGTAAACATATATGGTATATGCAACAGAGGTATTTAAAATGTCCACTATAATGAAAGGAATGAAGAACATAATGACATACATCACATAATAATGACATGACTTCATAAGTCGTCTTGCAGTTTTTTTTAACTCACAAAGATTTGCCCTTTGAATGTCAAGGGAGTGCCATATAATCCTTAGATTTGTCACTTTAAGACAACCTGTTTGAGAAAAAAACAAAACAAATTAAAGATAATCGATTTATTATAATAAAATTGCTTAATATTTAAACAGTTTTATATGTTTTGAGGATAGTGGGGGATTTTCTTAGATCAAAAGTCTGGACAAATCAATTTCTTAGACAAGCAGCAAAGTTAAGTCCAGAGTAGCATCATTAATCACCATTGCTTCGATTTACAATTCAAACTTTCAACTGTATTCAACATGCTATGATTGCCACAGATTGAAAACAGAAATTGATGTTCAGCTCATGTAATATTACAAAGGTTGTTTTAAGACAGCCATGATTGTGTTCTAAATAATTCTAACACCTAAGCAGGGAACATGTATTCTACATCATAATGTTTTGGTTGAGGCACAATAGCGACCATGAAGTGAAGTGTGGTTCAAGATTTTGTCATGCATTTTACAACTTCTAGTACCTGCTACAAGTAGTAGATTCTATCTAGTTTTGAAAGTAATGCCCTACCTTTCTCTGTGTAATGTTAATAGCAGTGTCAACGTCATAAAAGATAAAAAATAAAAATAATGAGGGCTGCAAGAAGTTGTAGACTGAAAGGAAAAACTTTCAAAAAAAAGACTAGACACAGAGGGTCAAGGAACATTTTGAGTGTAATCTTTCCTCAGCAAACAAACAAGACAGTGACTGATTCAACTGTTGCATGTTTGTGTTTTTGCGTGTGTTGTTTGTTAGGTGAGGAAGAGTTATAAACGAAATGTTTCATATCTCTGTTTAGTCCTATTTGAAAGAGTTCACATTTTGTTTACAGTTTTACCATGAGCTTCAAAAGCTTATATTAATTTATATCCAATGATGATAAGTGGTATGGGCTCTATACATAAAGAGTATAATAAGTTTACCCCTGTCTCCATTGTTTCCTTTTGTATCTTCCACAGCATCTAACTTGTCAATAAGCTTTTCTCCTGTGCGAAGACTTAATTGGCTGAAAATAAAGATTTGGGATTTGTATAGCAGACATGTAGTTAAGTTGCTATCAGTGGATTTATGAATGCATCATGTAATATTTCTTCCATAAAAGTAATAAAAATGGTTAACATTTAAACTCTTAACACAGAATAATAAGCAACAACTGGTTTGTATGACTTCTAAGCAAAGACTGACTCTAAAATAAAGAGGGGATGGGGGATAGGCAAGACAATATATT
Source organism: Tritonia tetraquetra (assembly GCA_030265355.1). Lineage (NCBI taxonomy): Eukaryota > Metazoa > Mollusca > Gastropoda > Nudibranchia > Tritoniidae > Tritonia > Tritonia tetraquetra. The sequence continues at coordinate 10,164 of JARBEQ010257679.1, forward strand.
GTACTTACTGAGGTTTCCTCACTGATCTAAAAGTTTCTCTCTTGTTTATTTTGTGATAAGTCACAAGCTGTAGTCACCATGTCATGCTAGTTCACCTATTAAATTACTCCTGTCCTTTGAAAATGATTTAGAAAAATATGAATTGCCTCGTTTGTTTGTTTGACCAAGCCCCATTAATAACGTAATATCAGTGACAAAACACCTAGAGCTGGAAAAGCTATGGATCCAAGGATTTCAGACAAGCAGGTGATTAGTCCACTCATCCTTTACTGGCACCATGAGCAATACACACTGAACAGTATTAATCATAAAATTAGAGCTATAAACAAATTACTGTAGCCCTTGTGGTCACCTCCTCAGCCATGGTAAAACATGGTAGAATTTGCCAGGGTCATCCAAGAGAGGACGAAGTTAAGGATCTTCAACTCTAATGTTAAGTCTGTCCTTTTATATGGCTCAGAAACACGGAGAACAAATAAATCAACAGAACAGAAACTCCAAGCATTTACTAATAGGTGTCTGAGA
>JARBEQ010257690.1:0-10688 GCA_030265355.1 Tritonia tetraquetra
GTTATGGCCAAAACTTGGGCAACACCTAAAAATGTGACGCTCATTGTGCCATTACAGGTTCGGGGCACAGTGGACTGTCACCTGCTTGCCTTATCTACCAGACCCAGAGTTTTTCCAGCTCTTTGTTCAGCAATGCTGGCCACAACACTCCTTGGGGGTATAATGTGGTTTGGATAACAAAACAACAAAGCTAACGGAAAAATATCGTTACTTTTCTTTCAGTGGAGTGTTTTTTACACACAAACACTACAAAACATACGGTATCGACTACTCGGACAACCTAGCCCATTTAATCGATTATTAATGTGTTCGTTCAGTGAGTTGTCAACACAAAACGAGCTCACCAACCAATCTGTGGCCAGTCTCCCTCCTTGACGAATGCGTCAGTTTGTTACCAACCTACTTTTTGCCGGCTCAAGATCTCTTCTTTTCGGACGAACATCTTGTTTACGAACGTCTCAGATCGCAGCAATGGTACCACTGATAGAGACATGTCATTAATCTTTGATCCTCCATAATTACAACTCATTACTTATAGACGGTCTAGATAGAGATAGATTACACTGAAGATCTTTGAAGAAATCATTCAGTGCATTGTTTACCTTTTTCTGATTCTAATGGTGAGCCATCTAATGATGGCAGGTCAACGTTCATGTTGTTAGCAATGCTGTCAGTGTTACTGAATACTATTGACCGGTCCATATGGCATCGGGTCTGATAGTTTTGACCTCTGCCCTCTGCACTTTATTTTACCCCTCAATTTCTTTTACTTTTGTTTATGTTGGACCCAAGACTATCTATGACTCTATCATCTATGCCCCCACAGTGGGTACAGTCTTTCATTTTCAAAATCTGGTAAATTTAACCTTGAGTTTGAGTAAGATATATCTAGGCCTAGAATTATTTTTAAGATAGATCTAGAGTCCAGACTTACTTAGAAAAATGTAAAGTTGTTAGTTGCCCTTGGCAGCACATTTTAAAGGTCATCAAAGAGGTACAACCTTCGAATTATAGTCCATCTCTGGAATCATCAGAGTCAGAGACAAAACTTGAGAAGTTCAAAGGAAAAAATCCCAATGTCGCAGTTTCCCTTGATGTTTGCAACAGTCATAATATAGTATACACTCCCCTGATCCTATGAGGTAGGTTAGGTAGTCATCAGAGACGGACGATAAATTTGGAGGTCCCGTGTGCAAGTTGTGCACCTTAAAAAAGCCTTGGCTGTTGGAAATTGAGAATAGGCAGCGAGGCTGCTGTCCGGTCAAAATTAATTTCTACCACAAAAGAAGTCCACAGTGGACTGATCACCGGCTTGGCCTAATATCTTGATCCAGAGTAAATCCGCCTGATGGAGTGGGCCCTACACTGTATGGTAATAGGGAACTGGATAGGAAAGATGTATGGTGATAGGATAGATATATTTAAAGACCTATTGTTGTAAACCTCTGCTTTTCTCAACAACCACATAATCTAAAATATCCATTGTGCTCACTCTTTCTTAACTACTTGACGAAATCAAAGTATCTTCTAAACTTCTCTATTTGTCTAACCAGGCCTCCAGTCCAAAACGTATAAAACTTTCTGATGAAGAAAGAGTTTCTCTATTGTCCCCCCTGAAAGAAGCTGGCTGGTCAATGGTAGAGGGTAGAGATGCTATTTACAAGGAATTCCTTTTCAAAGACTTCAATCAGGTAATTTCTATCATCAGTTACATACAGTGGAACTTGAATATCAACCACACACTGAAAGGTATTATAAAAGAAATTGACCCATTTCTTAGCAGCATATATGACCTTTAACTTTAATTGTGTCAATGTGCTTTTAAAAGTTTGACGACAACGAGAGAGAGAGAGCGTGCAACACTATACTATTATTATCGTTGATTTCGGGGTTTATTGACCTTGGTGACCATGCGGGTGGGTGTTAACGCATCATAGCCGGTATTGAAACATGATGGTTTTGGTAGCATGATGCATAGCAATAGCACTTTTTATTGATAGCGTGGGTAGTTTTGTATTCAAATTTATATTTACTTTGATGAAAAGAGGTTTAGGTTTCGACTGTGTAGTTATCCTAATGAGTGTTTGCCAGGTGTCGTTGGTGTCATTAGTTTAAAAAAATCTGTGGATTTTATGAATTTTGAGTGGCAGCCCTGGCAACAGAAGACTACGAAAGCGAACTTTTCTTCAAAATAATCTGTATGTTGTGATGTCTGGTCAGTGGATGAACAAAGTTATTTTTATATTTATTTTATTACAATTATGTAAGTAGGATCATTCATCAATGAGAAGAGATTGATGATTAGAAAAATCTTTCAAAGAGCTGAGGAATGGTGTTGACCCGAAAAGTCCTTTGTCCTTTTGGAATTTTTTACATTTTCATTTATTATTTTCCTCTATTCAGGGATACAAATAATTTATCTTGACACCTTCTGAAAATCCTGACATGTTCAAACTTGGTCACCAAATGTGCCTGGTTTTTACCACAAAAATAACTTATTTGATACTTTTGACAATACACAGGAGTGAAATTATCCCATATTTTACCCACTGCAAGATATGTTGAACCCCTGAGAAATGATAAATATCTATCCCCCTATCTAGACTGAAAGACTTGTTTTGATATTTTAAAATCTAGACTAGATGATCTAGAATTTTTGTGTAATGATACGAATACTATATGAACATAAGGAATTGTTTCATTTTATAGTACATGTGATTTTATCCTAACTTGTTCTGAAAATGACTTTCATTGTCGATAGCACACTATACTATAAATATAATATCAAAGAAACAAACAAAACAATGATCCGTTCATCCAGTGTCGCATTGGACGAAGCTATTGCCCTGGTTGTAAACCAAGAACAAACGTCAAGTGAAAGCGTGCGATTTTCGACTGGTTTGTGATTGTGATAAAAGTTAATTTAGAGGGATCTTTTTCTATAGGATCTTAAAAGGTTGCCACCCAAACTCAATCTGGACATACTCAAAACTAATGACTTGAGTTAATATCTACTTCGAATGCAGAAAAATGACAAAAGTTGCACTAAAAAGTTGCTCTGGGACCCAAAAATTGCTGACGCGACATTGTAACTTTCTTGGGTCCTAGGCTTGTAATGGGATTTAAGCCATGGTCCCATCGATCCCATTGTAACCAAGTTACATTTTGAAAATGGAAAAAAAAGATTATATTTCTTCCATTTCCAATAAGAGTTATGAAAGTAAAAGTATGGAAAGTTTTAGATTTTTCATGCCATTAAATTTTAAAAAATTTGTTTGATTATAAATTTGTTCATGCCATTTAATTATATTATGTTTGATTATTATAGATAGGTTGTTCATTACATTTAAAAAAATTATATTTATAGTATAGAAGCCTTTTGATGATTAATAATCATGGACAAGATATGCTCTCACTTCGACCAGGGTTACAGTTTTCCATGTCACAAGAGTTAATGGTAATGGTACTGAATTTTGTGGCCAGACACTTTATCCTTTAAAAATACCCTTTATTGCTCTTAATGCTCTTGCAAGTGCATTTTCTTCTTTTCTATTTTCAGGCCTTTGGTTTCATGACACGTATTGCCATTAAAGCTGACAAGATGAATCATCATCCTGAATGGTTCAATGTTTACAATAAGGTAACTGAAGTGTATAGTTTTGATGTAGAGTACCTTTCTCGAGGGTTGCTCCTTTACTCTCCCCTGACTGTGTAGTTAAGAGTAGGGAAAGCCCCAAAACGTTTGAATTGAATCTGGTTATACCAGGATTGACAAGATATAGCTAGGTCATGTTCATCATTTGAACCCCACTCCACATATCTGCCAACCCCCAAGCAAACAAAATCCTGACAAAGTCGAGAAAAAATCCTGATTTTGACAGATTTTGGAATAACAACATCCGGGACAACCCCAAAACACAAGGGGGAAAAAATCATCGACATCCCAATAATTGTGCTCTTTCCTTTTTATGATTTCAACTTTTCAAGGCTATTAGTAATCCATGTTAACATCTGGTATGCATTGCTGATTTTAATTATGGATAATGTATACGTATAGATATAATAAAATATAATAATAAACGGGGTCGGGGTGCGGCCGCTTAGATCATTCAACAACTATCGGATCGGAATCTTCTAGACTCTATGTCGGACGATCTAGCTCCACGTCTTTAGTACCAATAAACAACTCATCTGATCATAATTTGACTTGTAACTCATTTTCATCCCTCGCCAAACTATTAAAATTGGAAGACTATAATCAAAAGACAGGGGATTTAACGTAAATGAATGCACAAAATATCGGAATGCATCAACAATCAACAAATAACGGACGTATATAATCGGAAATGCCTCATTCTTCTTTTAGCAAAGCGATACCTTTAATCGGCCGCTCGATACTATGGTAGTCCATATAAGACAAAGAAAGAAAGAGGAAAAGGATCGATCCGTGCAAATATTTTCATTACTTGTCAAAATTAATTTGTATTTATTGCTCTTTAAAGAATTTGTAAAATATTACATTTCATGGAAAAAATTGTGATTTGTTCTCGTGAAATCGTGATTTTCCTCCTAAGTGCCTGAAAAATGGTGACAGTTGGCAGGTATGACCCCAATTCAATGATGATTACCATGCTAGACCAAGCACTGCTATGTACGGGAATACAGAATAAAGCAAAGTACAATGCAAACATGTTGATAAACTGAATTGGTTCAGTATATTTGTAAAAAGCTCTTTAGAAACAAACAAAAAATGAAGTTGTTGAAATTATATTTGACAGTGCAGGATCAAGCAGAAATCATCAGTCAGTCAACAAAATGCAACTCAGTCGTTGAACCTACCCTCCTCGTATTGTAAAGAATAAAGATATAAAATCACAAAGGGCAAAGAGAGTAATTGACAATATGCTGTATTTTGTAATCAAGATACAGTGCACTTCGTTTAAGTTGATCTTCGGTTGAGATCATTATTTACATTCATTGTCTATATAAAAATAAAATGGAAACGGTGTGTGGATTTTTGTTTTGTTGTATTTCCAAGTTTCCACAAACCAAGAATGTAAATTTAGGAAACATTTTGTCATTCTGCCCAAACCTGTTTCTTTTACCGTGACAGACTTGCCATTTTAGGGATTAAACCCAAATGATTTGAATCTTTTGGTCAAAATGAATTCATGATACAAAGTCGACAGTCTTGGTGAAGTCCAATGGTTGTATCAGATGTGTTGGATCTTTTTTCTGCTCCCCCAACCACATCAACTTAAGCGTAGACAACTGTAGTTTGTAATGCAGTCTATGATATTGTGTTATAACCTGGTTACTCAGGCATCCATCCATTAGAATAGCAATGAATCATGAATATACTTCCACTACACAATTAGATCACATTAATGAGTATGCTTTACAATGCACACTGAAACCTAACTATTTATTAAATATAATCAAACCCTTTTTATTTATTTCAGGTTCAAATCACATTGAGCACACATGATTGTTCTGGTTTGTCTCAAAGGGATATTACTCTGGCCAAGTTCATAGAAGAGGTGTCCAAGTAGAAAAAGATCACAAAAAGTTTACCATTCCATATTTTGATTTTGTTGACAGAGAATTTAGTAAAATTATTTTATGCGAGATTGATTTGATGAAACTGTTGTTAGTTTTACATTTTTTACATTATTTTTTATACCGTATTTAAACAATTATGTATGGGTATATATAACTAATCATAGTGGAGTGTACAATTAATTATATATATCTAGTGGTATGAAAGGTATAAATGTCAGAATTCAATTCTAATAAAAATGGGAGTCACACAGTGGGTCTAAATAATCTCCAGCAAATAGTTCCCACTTTCATCCAGGAATCTTTTCCCACACCAGATCTGAGCAGTTAATTAAAATTTAAAGTTAAAGCTTAATTCTAAGAAATATTGACAACACTGTCAAGTAAGATTCAATTCTATGGTTGATGTTTGGGTTGCCACAAAGATTTAATTTAATATTGGCTCATCACACTAGTGTAATTTAGATTACTCGAAATATTGAAAATTCATTCCATACATAATTATCTTTTGCTCTATTATTGTTGTTGGCTTGAAATTGAAGAATTATTGTTGAGCAACGATTTAGGTTTGTAATTTTGCATTTGAAAATTGATTTCTAAAATGTAAGCATGTTGAAAAGAAAAAGTTGCTTGTTTTGTTCTTTTTAAGTTTCTTGGGCATCCATTTACTTTCCTATCTATGCAGAAAGTTGAATCATATATTATAATGATTTTATCTCCTTTTGTTTCTTCTTCTTATACATGATAATGAATATTGCAATTACTGTTGTTTTATCATTGTACCTAGTCAGAGGAGTCGAATAAATCTCAATGTGAAGTGCATCTGAGAGGGGTGTTTTAGTTGTTATTGTTATGCTTTTGTCATGTTTAAACCCTGACCTGTCAACCCGTCATCTAACAGAGTGGTAGCTAGCTGTCATTTGAGCAAATTCTATCTCTAGTGAGATGAAGTTGCTACTGTCAGTCGGGTGTGGGTTTGATCATCGTCAGTGTCGTCCGCTTGGTTACACATTATATAGGTCGTATCAATAGGCAGAACCTCTTAGTTCATCTCCGGTATAATTTGATTCCATGGGGAATCTGGGACCTCGGAAAGTTGCACTCGATTTTACCAAAAGTTTCATCACCCCTTTCAGGTGCAAAAATAGTTATTTCTACAGGTCAAAGTCACAGTCACAACAGAAGACTGAAAGCGAACTATTCTTCAAACTAATCTGTACACTGTCGCAATATGTGTCAGTAGATGGACAGTGTCTATTTTTTTCATTAATTTTATTACAATTATTTATAAAAGTAATAGCATGATCAATGAGAGGGTACTACTAATGATTAGAAAAATCCTATTCAAAGAGCCGAGGAAGGGTGTTAACCTGAACTGTTATTTGTAACTGTCCTTTGGAAATTTTTTACATTTTCATTTATTATATCACTCTATTCGGGGTCCCTGTGGCTCAGAGGTATGGTTTTGGTCTTTGAAGCAAGAGGTACCAGGTTCGAATCCCAGCGGTGACGGTTGTTTTTCTTCATAAAACTCAGTATAAACCTATTTGCCACTCCCCTGATCCTACGAAGGCAGGTGGGATCAAGAACCTAGTCCTATTGGAGATGGACGATAAATTTGGAGGTCCCCTGTGCAAGGTATGCACGTTAAAGAACACTTGGCAGTTGGAAATCGAGAACAAAAGGCCGCTGTCCGGTCAAAATCGAGTCCTACCACAAAAAAGTCACAGTGGTCTGATCACCTACTTGGCCTAATATCTTGATCCAGAGTAAAATCCGCCACATAAAGCGGGCCCTACACTGTAATGGTAATAGTAATAGGAAGCTGGATAAGAAAGAAAGCTATCACTCCATATTTGGTTAACCAAAATGACAAATACGCTTGCTTTTTACCACAAAAATGACATTAATTATCAATCAACACATGCAAGAAAATAGAGAAGTCAGAATGCTTTGACTTTGAGGTATTCAAATTAAAGGGGCTCAATACATGTCTTTCCTTAAGTAAAAACCTTTTGTGAAATACATACACTTGAAATGCAAGGTACCTGATACAGGCGGCCACAGAGTGGCCCATGAGTTAAGACGGCCCTGCATACAATGTCTTTTTCTGAATAGGACGCTGGTCTATATATTACAGTTACTTTCCCAACTTCCAGGTGAGAAATGATAGGCTAACCTATTTCTAAACAATGGTCAAATGAGAAAACCAAGAGTGTCTTGTCCAAGAAGACATTGAAACACCTAGAGGGGCTCGAACCCACGGTCTTTGCCATGAAAGTCTGCTGACATAATTAACCACTTGGCTAGCCCGCCGTCATTGTGGTTTGAAAGCTTACCTGAAAAGAATAGGTGAAGCGTGAAGTACAATCATCGATGTGTGACTGCAAAGCAGTAGATCAAACTGTCAATTGATGTATCCATCCATCAGAACGGTAAATTATGGCATGAATAACAAAACTATGGGGGAAATCAAATCAAGAAATAAACATTTTTTATTTCTTCTACATAAAATTATTTTTATTAACATATCAAATTTCTATGGCAAGGATATAGTTGTACAATGAAGATTAATAATTTAATAACAGAGAGAAAGCATTAGCATAGCTGATCAAGTCTCGTCATCGTCCAACTGTTGTAGTTTCAATTCAATCAACCTGTACCAAAAAAAATATATATTTATATAAATAAACGTTTAGAAATGAGTACACTTGAAAGAATTGTCCAAATACGAAAGTAAGTTCTACCCATTTAATTAAAATTATTTATTTGTTTTTTTGTTAATTTTACAATCTCATCACAATACTCCTAATTTTTCAACAGTGTATAATGATTTTAAAAAAATAGGATTATGATAAATTCAACATTACGACTATGCGGCATACCCTCCCTTGACATTAACCGACCAAGAGCAAAGTCTGGGTTTATAAGGATTGCCCATTACAATTTTCGGAGATAGAGGATTTCATCTATTCATTTCTTCTACATTGGAAAACAAGCTTATTTTGAGCTTCAGAAAAATTTAATAACTTGAAGAGAGGATAGAATAATGAAGGCACATCTATTAAGTCAATAATTTGCTCACTCATTACAAACCCACTCCCAGAGCAGTTAAATAGGAAGAGGGAAATTTTAACATAGAAAACCATCACACTATGACACCATTGGTGCTCTCAATGACACAGGTAGATAAAACAGGTACACGTCTAAGGCAGAGAAAAGAAAGCAATTTCCTTTCTGATTTCAATGCCTGTGGTGATATAAGCAAGACATGATTTGAATATTTTCAAAAACTTACTCCAATTTGTGTATATATTCTTTCTTTTGTTGTTGCAAAAGGTTCATCAGAGGGTCATCTGTGAATTCATCATTGGGTTCATGATTTGAATCGTCATTTTCTGCAAAACAAATAGATGAAATTAAGTTACGGAGACCTGAAAGAAAGATATTAACACCATATATGAAATTATTATCTTGTAAAGGCCTTTTTATTTTTACTATTAATACTAGACAGTGCTCGCCCAGAGTAGCAAATTCTCTCAGATTTTATCAATAACTGAGAAGGTACCCACAAAGGCTGCAGTAATTTGTTTATTGACCTGCCTTTGATTAATTACTGCTCAGTGTGTTGCTCATGATGCCAGTAAAGAGTTATGGACACAATGGGCTGATCATCTGCTTGTCTGAAAATTTTAGATCCATAGCATTTCCAGCTCTGCGTTCAGCCATGTTGGTGGTCGGGGTGCTTCCATTCATAATATAATGGCAGGTTTCTTGTGTGCCTTTCATGGCTGAAAATATGGCTGTTAGGCAGTGTTAATGGGGTTTGACCAAACAAACAAGACAGTGCTATGCTTAGATTATTTGAAATATAGGAATGATTCTGCAGACATAATTACATATAAGGCCCCGCTTGATAAACCAAAAAGTACCAGATTTGTGAAGTAAAGAAGATTTAACTGACACTGAAAGGTTACAACAGGACTTGGTATAGAAAGAAAGAAGACAAATAAACAATAAAACTCATCAAAGAGTTCTAAAACGGTTTGAAAATCTTTCCAAATAAGAATAAATGCTCTCTATAACTCTATGTTAAGATTTTACTTCTATGATTCTAACCTCGATCCACGACCATATCATCCTTCTGGGGTGTACTTGTTATCTGATTACAATACGATACATCTTTGGTTGGTGTGACTGTGGTAGAGTTATGAAAAGAATGGGACTGCATTGGAGACTGAGGAAACAGGGACGCCCAGCTGTCCACACTTGATATTATAGATGGGCCGTCAAATAGGTGATCAACAACAGTCTGTTCAGAAACAAAGGAATAAAATCAGATTCATGTGCTTGAATTCACCTAGATTGATATGATTTTAAAAAAAAAAAAAGGTAAAATCTAAAACATGGTTTTAACCTGGACATAACGCTATTAACACTGAGGGGACATCAACATTGTGTTTATATATGAGTGCAAGGGAGGAGAAACCACCACGATATATAACAAGTTCTCCTATGTGGGAGGTAGGAATGAATCATTGGACCCAAACAGTTTAGTCTTCTTATTGTGTTAACACTTAACATGTCATGCCCTTTTTTGCTATTCTATGTTCCCAGTGCCACGCCCAAAAACAGTTTTCAGGAGGACCATTTGTTTATATGACCAGGTACATAACGCAATATTCCTCCTGTTCATGATTCTAGCTGGTAGATAATGTGCGATAAAGGAGTGCCCTAACCAGAGGATGACAAATCTTTGCTAGAGTGCCTAATGATTCATGCTACAGAGACTAATAAACTTTGGCACCGTAGGCCGCGATAAGCTAAAGTAGAGCATTTTACCACACCACCTGTGATAATGAAAAAAGGTTGCCGACAGTGTACTCACCAAAGTCAAGGACCGCTATGAGTTGGCAATAACAATATAGTTTTGTTTATTGAAAACAATGCCAGACATTGAGAGATGATTACGTGAATGACCGTCATGGGGACAAGCTGGGTGTCTGTGATTTATTGTTGTGTCAGGAAAAAGCTCAAAACGGACCTTTTCCACTCTTTTTTCCATTAGGTTTTGATAATGTTTAGACTATGTTTATGAATGGGAGTGAATGGACGAATGAACATACTAT
>JARBEQ010257712.1:0-10686 GCA_030265355.1 Tritonia tetraquetra
TTACACTTACATTTCTGTAACATGTTGTTATATTCATATCTCATAACACTTGTCAGAATTAATCATTAGAGTCAATTATAGTAAATGTCAATGTATTATGTCATGAAATTATTTTTGTAACGCGCATTGAGCATTACAGTCTTGGTAATGCGCAATATAAATGTTATATATTACTATTATTTATTATCATGTGCAAAGCGTCTTTGCAATGTTTCAAATAGCAATAACTTCCCTACAAACTATATTTGAACAATAAAATGATAAAAATCAAGAATAATCTTCATTATTTTATGGTTCTAATTCAAAATAAGTGGGAAAAAAATAATGAAATAATTGGCATTTTTATCCCTTACAAACTGTAACCTGTAAACAAACCCAAGCTTCACTCTCGCTGGTGTTACTCCTGTCGACAGTTGGGGAAATCCTGCACGGCGTGAAAGTAAATTATTGATCGAAAGTGAGGGCTAAGCCGGATTGACGCAATGAGTTAAAATCAAAACATACTCCAAGTCCAAGTGAAATGCGACATAAAACAAAATCCTTATTTTTGATGGCACAATTCTCCAGTACGAGTTTCCCTAGACAATGGTATGCTATAATTATAATTTGAAAACAAAGTATACAGTACAACATGTGGGTACCAATAAACTTTGACAGTGGGATAGCACTCTGCTGATTCTTAGAAGAATCTTCTTACTTAGAAGAAGTCTAGAGAGACATGGTATACATATATTATATTACTCTATATCTAGGTCAGAAAAGGAAATTAGATTAGGACCCGAAGATGAGTTACTTGAGGAGTCATCACAACCTCACGTAGTATTAGAACCAACAATAGTGACTTGATCATTAGATTAGAAGGTATTGAATTGCATCCTACAACTCCACTCCACAGTCTTCTTAGCTTAGCACTTAGAGACCAGACCCCTATGCCCTATCAAACATTGGTGAGTGAAGTCATGGCATCGATCGCCTCCCATAAATATCAAGATGCAACAAAAGAAAGGATAATATAAATTGACTTGCACTTTTCAAAAAAGATGAAACACGGTATTCAATTCTGCAGAAGGTGGACTGGGTATAGAGACATTAGTCTTGTCTAGCCTAAAAGATTTGATGATCAACTTCCGTAAGCAACAATCACGAATGCACGAACTATTGACATACAGTTCTATTTCTAGAGTATCTGACGCGAAGATCGATACAATGCTTGAGTGCAAGAGGTCTAATCGCTAATCTGTCTATATATATATAATCTTTTCCTTCAGTCGAAATATTCTTAAAGCTTTTCATTTAATATTAGATTTCAAATCAACGTCATTATGTTTTTAAAATTAAATATAAATTCAACAATAAACCCCAAAATGTAATATCACCGTGAAAATAGCAGACAGTACTACTCAAACAGCAAATCTGCAAATTAGAGGTTACTTCCGCTGACATTGGCAAGGTCTTGTTGTGGAAGTGAAAAAAAATGGCATCGAAAAGGATCGCCACCTCTGCCGTTGAGTGGGCAAAGTTCACCCAAGTATGCCCCAAAAATCAAGTTGATATGCTTAGAGCTGTAAAGGTTAAGCACGATTCATTTTTCAACAAGTAAGTGTTACACATTTTGCACCACGAGCAAGTGGGTCCCCCCATCATCATCAAGACCGATCACCGGCTAAAGTCAGAAGATCAGGAGAGCCATCTCTCCAGTCTACTGTTTATTTTCCTTTCTTTTATCATTATCACATCAACTAGAGGAGCTAGTGGAAAGCTCAACCTTGGATTCATACAGCACATTTGAAAAAAAAAATTCAATTGACAATGATCTGTCATCATGCTCAAGACAAATTGGCAATGGTCTGTCAACATGCAAAACCCATTCAATCATCATTTCAAAAGTTTTTTTCAATTTATTCAATTAGAAATGAAATCTGTCTCTAGACAAGATGAAGGTATGGGTGAAAGTGACAGTGGGTAATCCTGGATAATGGCTTCTGACATGACATTTGCCCTAATTCATCATGGACAACTTTTTTCACTCTTGAGTATGTTTAGATTTTCGGGTTCAAGTGAGACCGAACAGTGGTGAATGAAATGAAAGGTCATTCATACTTTGGGAGTATACCATTATAGTGCTAGGCTATCCCTACTAACTGTTTATTAATGGTTGACTTCTTAATGTCTTTTACTTTTAAGAATCAATGCTGTTACTTGAATGTCCCTGTCCATGTCTGACAACATAAGAGTTGTGTAGTGTGTGTCACCTGTTCAGGTGCTTGGCAGACTTTTGGGCATTACATTTGAGCTCTATCTAATTATTAATTACGTTATGATTGGTTAAATATGAAATGCACCTTGTGCACCATACTTAGTCTTATTTCGATGGTTCTTGCCCCAACAAAATTAGTTAAAAACTTCCATCACAGTGACTGACTTGCAAAAATGCATTAAGTGTCTTTTACTCCTCATACTCATGGTTTTGCTTGCAGTGAGAAGCAACAGGTAAAAAAAACCTTTGTTTATTTATTAGTAAAAAGATTTGAATTTCCAAACCGTATAAATCATAGCCTTCTTTTTCCAATCATACAGAGTTCATTCCCTGCCGGAGAATCTGCCCAAAATTGATTTTGCCGCATACAAAGCCAGACTGCCAAACCCAGCCATGGCAGATGCTTTCCAGAAAGCTGTAAGTGCTGAGAATAATGTAATCTATTAATGCTGAGAATAGGGTAATCTTTTAATTTCACTAATTAAATTAAATGTTACCCTTCTATGAGGTTTAGGAACATTATCATTTCGTCTGGACTGTTTATAAAGCGTGCATCAAATTTTGATGTTTTTAATTTCAACTTTTATAGGGGTGATATAGAAAGACTAGTATGGTTTCTGAGACTATTTTGTTGTCAATGTCAGATAATTACTCATTGGGTCATTTTTTTGGTATGACTGAAAACAAAGTGTAAAACATTCAATTTCTATTGATTTGATTATTAGAATTTGAATTCTCTAGTATCAAACTTTCTTGTAAATGGACAGGAGTATATATTATGTTGATTTTAGGTTTAGGACCTTAAAAGTTTTATTATTTTCGAAAAGATTTATTTATTTATTTATATAAGCTTAATTCAAATATTATTGAAACATCTTGTGAAAAATATTGGAGACGAAATCGATGATGGTCAACAAAACAAAATGTACAAAATCATAGAAGTAATAAATCGCTTCGTTTCTTTGTAAGTGATGGCTGTGTAAAATAACAAATTTCCTGAAAGTGAAAGGGATGAATAAAAGGTTACTTTTATAGTTAGTCCAATGACTTGAATGAAAGCACTTTGGATGAATTCTATATCTTATTTTCTTTACACAGTATGAATCATTGAAGATTCCCTATCCAGTGGACAAAGCTAACATGATGGCGAAAGTTGAAGCTGATAATCAGTCCATGGTAAGGAAACATAATTATTGTTTGTGTAATTGAAAGATCAAGCCCCATTATTAATTACCTCAAAGCAGCGTTGATGACGCAGACGACACCTACAACATGAGTTGATATGGATCCAAGGATTTCGGATAAGCAGTGTCAGCCACCACTCCTACCTAGCTCGTCCTGGGACACCTGTATTACCTTTTGACGGGTGTCAAAATCCCTGTCTGGCTCTGTCCTTAACGAGGTGGCGACATGAGCTATAATTATAAAACAAGGCCAACAAATTACTGTTGCCCTAGTGGTCGATATTTGATTATAGATAAATATATAATTCGTTTGATTTCATAAAAGAGTTCTGTCATTATCGTTGTTCTTGTCGAGTACAAATGCTTATGGTGGGGTCCCAGTGGCGCAGAGGTATGGTTCTTGCCTTTGAAGCGAAAGGTACATGGTTCGATTCCTGGCAGCGTCAGGTATTTTTCTCAGTGAAACTCAGTGAAAACCTTTATGCCACTCCCCTGATCCTATTCAGATAGAAGGGATCAAAGAACCTAGTCCTATCAGAGACCGACTATAAACTTGGAGGTCCCGTGTGCACATTGCGCACGTTAAAGAACCCTTGGCAGTTAAAAATCGATAAGAGTAGGCCGCAAGGCCGCTGTCCGAACAAAATTAATCCCTCCACCCAAAAGGTCACAGTGGGATGATCACCTGCTTGGCTTAATATCTTGATCCACAGAAATCCAGACTCATAGTTTTGGCCCTACACTGTAATTGTAAAAGGGAATTGGATAAGAAAGAACAAATGCTTATGATAAAATATATATGAACATTTTGAAAGGTTGGATATAATACATCACCATGTGTTTGGCGTTACATTGCTTACGAAAGGTTCTAAAGCAGGGAGGGTCCTCTCCTGCACCCATCCCGAGTGATGCCAGGGTACAAAATCCTTTGCATATGACTTAGTTCTCTGTCAGAGTGTTGTGATTGGTACAACTAGCGAAGAAGTACTAGACTAAAATGAGGGCTGGAAGTTGTAGACCCCTCTTCAACTAGGGCTGGGCATCGACTTGCTTTTCAGTTTAATTGGTTATGATTAACTGGATCGACCCCGGTAAACTCAAATTTTTACCTCTACAATGGTCAAGCTGCCGTCCAATTCGTATATATTTCGTCTTGAATTTGAAACTAAGTTGGCATAGGGACCCAAATCTGTATGTCAACTTGAATTTGCATACGGCCTGAATTTCAAACCCGGCTTGCTTACTTACGGACTCTGATTTGCTATTCAAAACCAGCTTGCTTTTAAGATTCGCCTTCTTGACCCAGATAAGAAAGTCAAGGGGAAACATTCAACTAACGGATTTGATTATTTAGTTGTTGTCCCCTTTAGTCTCATTCTCCGCAGGTGGTCTTACCTCAATGTCTCCCCCCATCCCCTCTCTTGTTGACGTCACTCGCTACCAGTTGTGCCCACATTTAACAAATAATAATACCTTAGTCTGGGTTTCCGTGATTTATATTTGGGACAAAAGTTGTACTGATCACTGCAATTCCCATGTGAGCGTCTCTGAAAAAAACTTGGATTATCTAAAAATGTAATTTTTGTTGTCTGATTTTGAAATGAAAATGCTTCACCTTAATATTGCATCATATTTTTTTCTTCTTCTAGGACAAGAGAGTCAAAGAATTTGTACAAGAAGCTGAGGGTGAAATCAAGCAGAGCAGACTGTTTGTGAGTAAAATGCATATTTTTCATATTTACACTCTATCTTGATTCGGATTAAGACTTTTTGATTTTTCTTAGCATTGCAAAAAATCTCTTTTAGCAGTCAGCAGAGTGCTCTTAACAATGTAGTGCCCTCTTCATTTGGCAGCTGGTCTCCTGAATTGTGTGTCTGTGTGCAGTGTGTTATATATTGATGGATGTGTGGGGGGGAACGGTGTTGTTGGTGATCATTATAATATATATTTAGGTGTCAACAGTTTAAGAGATGTTCATTAGATACAATACTGGGGAAGGTGTGTGCAATTGGGTTCCTTTTTTGGGTTTGTATGATTAGGTTCAGGTGTGTGTTGGGTGCGTAGGATTGCTCTATTCTCTCATGTTCTCTCATCCTTTATTTTTGTTTTTTGTGAAATGGCTAAAACATCCCATATATTCATCCAATCTTTTTTCGGTGGGTGAGTGTACGTCCACTGTGTCTCAGAGCTTTATAGCTGAGACAACATATTGTGTAATGGCTAAAAAAAAAACCGGGAGAATATTAAGAATATCATTAACATGCTCTAGGGGCTCCGGGCAGTTAAAAATCGATAAAAGTAGGCCGCTGTCAGTGCAAAATTAATTCCTACCACAAAGGTCACTGTGGGTTGATCACCTGCTTGGCTTAATATCTTGATCCACAGAAATCCAGCACTCATATTGCTGGCCCTACACTGTAATGGTAAAAGGGAACTGGATAAGAGAGAAAGAATTAACATGCTCTAATAAAACACTCGTAGTGATTTTCCCACATGGTTTTCAAATAAATTGATAATGTGTTATTCAATGTTGTCGAGAGTATATTCAATTCGGGTGTAATTCTGTGTAGTTCCTGATGGCTATGGGTATGATGAGGGTTCTTTTGTATGGCAAGAATTTGGTTGTTAATAATCTTTTTTACTTTTCTCTTTTTTTTCCTTGAAAAGATGAACAGAGGTCACAGAGGTACTTTCTTTTTTAAAGAGCCAAGAATACTTTCTTTAATACCGACCAATTAAAGTGCATATTGAATTGTTTCTCCATGACTCTATGCTCTATGAATATTTGCTCCAGTATTTGTTGTAGTTCGAAAGAATTGTGTCAATGCAATTTGCAATGGGCCGAAATCATGGTTCCCCAGGGGCTTGGCTTGGCCTAATATCTTGATCCATAGTAAATCTGCCTTATAGAGCGGGCCCTACACTGTAATGGTAACAGGGAACTGGATAAGAAAGAAAATATGAACAATGTACCAAAATACAATTAAAGAACTGAGGAAATGTTAATGACGAATATCACTTCTTTCTTTCCCTTTCCAGCTTGAAAAGATGGACACTCTACCAAAATACACTGAAATGACAGAGGAAATGTTAAATTATTACTTCCCTGAAACTGCTCCAGACCCAGCACGTCCAACCTTCTGGCCACACGACCCCACGTACCAACCCTACAACCCTGACTACAAATATGTTAATTAGTCGTGTCATTGGTAGCAGAGAAGGCGTGAGACATGTCAATGTTACTCTAAAGAGTTTTTTACTCTCTTATTTTTCGTCAATTGTATTATCACTTTCAAGTAGCTGTGTGAAATTGAATGCAAGACATTGTGATGGAAAGTTGTCTTTGTAAACTAGATAATGATAGTGATAGGTTACAAAATAAAACATAAAAATAAAAATTGTTGGCTTTGGTGATTTTTCTTTATTAAGTGAAGGTTTTGATTGGTCACTATTAAAGACGGTTGGGCTCCTGCATCAGATAGTTTTTAGATAATGAGGGTTAAAAATGTTGACGAATTTTATATGGATATATTGTTTTCATTATAATTGTGAACAGGGAGTCACGCTTCAGTATTTGATTAATTTTATCATACAATGCGGTACTTTCTTTTTTAAAGAGCCAAAAATACTTTCTTTAATACCGACCAATTAAACTGCATATTGAATTGTTTCTCCATGACTTTATGCTAATGCTCCAGTATTTGTTGTAGTTCGAAAGAATTGTGTCAATGCAATTTGCAATAGGCCGAAATCATGGTTCCCCAGGGGCCATCATTCATTTTATTTATATCATGTCAACAAGGGAGTATGGCTGTAATAGCATTCACCTACTGTTAATGAAAGGCATGTATTTCTACTTGTCGATTGAGGTCGGATTTTGTTTTTGCTGTAACAGATCCACAAGGTCACAGTCAACAAAAAGTCAGCTCCAAAGAGGCAAATAGAGATCCCCATTTTTTCCCCTTACATTCTCTTTGTAAAAGACAACACCCAAAAAGTGAAACTCGCATTCGAGGTCATGTAGTGAAAGAGTAAACTACAACTTTCACTCAAATTCACCACATATCTTTTTGAATATTTAAGATAAAAAGCAAACAAAATAATAAAAAAGGATTATTGTTCTAGCAGTAGCAGTCTATTTTTCCCACTCATCGCCTTTACAATGTCAAGGGAGATAACTAAGAAAATTCTATTACTATTATTCTTGTTCCTGCTTTTCGAAATTCCTCGCTGACTTCGCATGTAATGAGAGGTCTCATACAACCAGAACTGAGCCTAGTCCCGACGACTTCATATAAGTAAAAGACAGACGGGCCAATGATGTCGAATGCAAAGAAGAATGATGCCGCCATCTCACATGCTTTTTACTCCTGAGCCATTTCCTTTACGTGTGTCATGAACAACCCTTATGGATACATATATACTATGAGAGTAATTTGTTTGATCGAGTCCCATTAATTCCGCAAAGCAGTGTTGGGACCAGCCCCATGGAAGGCACACAGGATACCGGAGTTATGAATTTAGGCACCCCAGGTATGACTGAACACAGAGCCAGAAGTGCTATGGATCAAATAATTTCATAATTTTCTCTTTATTCCAGCCAGGGATTCCTTGAAAAGTCATGGAATTTTGACCTTCCAGCCACCAAAAAAAGAAAGTTTCCGTTGCACATTGTCTGGGTATAATTATTTAAAAAATTGTGAATTTTTTAACCCTGGAATAATATTTTGAAATGTTGAATCCTATTTTGATTAGTAAGTGTGAACTTGGCGAACTTAGAACAAAGGGGCAGGTCACAGTGTGTTGATCACTTGCTTGGCTTAATATCTCGATCCAGAGAAATTCAGCCTCATAGTGCTGGCCCTACACACTGTGATGGTAAAAGGGAACTAGTCTAGATAAAGAACCGAAGGGCTAATAATAGGTTAAAGATTTTATAAATTAAAAAAAAACTGATGCATCCAGTAAAATATGAAAAACTTTACAACTCGTTAAGTATTTTTTAAAATGTATTTGCACCCAGGCATAATCATAGTAATATACATAAGTTTGAAACCATATTTAAATCAAATCACCCTCAAAGGTCTGACAATACATAATTAATGTACAATCATTGCGTGAATAATACATATGATATGAATATGACGCTTGGCATTTCTTGCACACTACTGATAAGCAAAACACACACCCTTCGCTTACACTTTTACGCTCTTCATTTACACTCAATAACGTCAAATACACAGAGGAAATTGAGTGAGCTGTGTGGTGAATTGAAGGTGATGATAAGCAGAAAAAAGATGGTAGCATAGAGAACACAAATTTGTATGTCTAATGAGTACATATAAAAGATTTTAATCAACCCTATGGAGGTTGCACGTACAATGCATCAAAGGAAGGTTTTGTCCCGAATACCCAGGCCTGCCAACCCTAATTAAGTAAAAGCGAGACAAGACTGAAAAAAAAAAAAGGACACTAAGAGAAAGAGGAAGAGTAAAGTAATAATATACACTCTAGCGCGTTATAGTGAAAGGAATTTTTGGTCCCAAATTTTTGTTATATTATCATTGACGTGACGATATTGCAAAATATAGTACTGTCCCTGAAATTTCGTTATATCCGAGGTAGAGTGTAGTTTTTCAAAAAAGAATTGTGCGATAAAAATGAAAAAATAGTGGTCGTAAGACAAGTTTTGAAATGAACCCCCCCCCAAAAAAAAAACATGAGTTGACAGGTCTGTATATGCAGTATGGCATGAAAATAATGGCCTTGCCTTTACCTGCTGTGAGATTGTGACACATTTTTATTTCTCTGGCTTCAGGTGATTGATTGAGGAATGTTTTTGGCAAATATTAACCCAGGAAATAAGGAACATGTAATGCAAACCCCTCCAGGAAAGGACATATTTTACCTTTGAAACCCAACCCAATCTTATAATATTATAAAATAATTATCTTTCTCTGATATCTCCCCAACTATATATATTAAGAAACATTCATCTTTACTATGTGGATCAGGTAAATGGAACATTGGCACAAGTGGACCATACAAACATTTTGAACTCAAACACAGAGATATTGCATTTAATTAATAAATCGTTCCCCAGGCACCATAATTTCATTAGAATTAGAAGACATACATCTAAGAATCTAGTTGGATCAATCAACTGATCCCATTGAAAATGTCAAGCAAAAGATTTATAATCTTTTTTCAAATCTGAAAATGTGCCCTAGTTCAAATAAAAAGGAAAATAAATTAAATCGTATCCCATTCATTTGCATCTTTTATAATAACATTTTCCAAGGGTGCATAAGGAAAAATCTCCCTCTTTTTCTTCCTGATTTCCTTAAATCTATTGTTTGAAGACAATAAGCAATATATTAAATATATATATAAATATATACAGTCGACTCTGGATATAATCACCACAATATATATATATATACCGAATGCGTCATAGAAACTCCGTCTGTGAGATCGGTTTATAAACCGATTCAACCTCGACCTTAATGAATGGAATTTTTCTTTCACCCTATGTGGGTCAGTAGTAAAACGGTTGTGGCTTTTGATTGGTCGATGCTATGATGAGGAGAATTTTTGAGTGGTTTGACCTTGTGGGGTCAACAGGTCAGGCAGTGACCTTTGCGAAAGTTCGTGTTTCTAGTCAGGTTTCAAATTACCAGTGAAAACAAAAGATATTGCGATGGTTTTGTTTCCCCCTAATAGGGTAAGTTGGTCATATTTTATGATTGTTTTCCTTGTGTGCATGTTTGTTTTCCTTGTGTGCATGTTTCAATAGAAAATTATTTTTCAAATTCAATTTTCAACAAAAATAAATAAGTTTAAATTTTCAAATACATTAGACACTCAAGTTTAATAGAGTGTGTATCTAGTTTAGAGGAGTTATTTTGGACGTAAATGCCAACAAATCAAGTTTTGCAGGTTTAGTGCAAAATATCATTGTTTTGCTTTATCACACATGCCCATTGTGTCATTTTTGTCAACTGCACGATATCCAGTTACAGTACCAACACTTCCTGTTACGTAATGAGCGGTATTAGGGTTAAGCGGCAATTGTGATTAACCGAGTTGCGACATACCGGAGTCGACTGTAACAGCAAACATATCAAGTTACCTTTTAAAAAATAAATAACAATCTTTTTCCTATTTGGCTCCCCTTTTCTGGAACTCTCTCCCAGGACATGTCAGATACATTGATAGTATAGACTGTTTCAAATCTCGTTTGA
>JARBEQ010257734.1:402-17902 GCA_030265355.1 Tritonia tetraquetra
CTCCTTACTATGTGTACCACCCTCCTTTCTCCTTACTATGTGTACCACCCTCCTTTCTCCTTACTATGTGTACCACCCTCCTTTCTCCTTACTATGTGTACCACCGTCATTTCGTCAACAAGCTACAGTTCCATAACACACTCAGTTCCCGCTGGTCTCACCAAACATCATATACAATACAATATTCAACTCCATGACTTTTACCGATGACGAATGAGATGAGAGTGATGTCCCTTCATTATCGTGTGTTCCCATAATTCTCTTATTGTTTTGGCTTCTCCAATACTCGATACAAAATGGGATGGGCGTAAGGCATCCTTTTATCAAAATTATGTGAACTAAAAAACTATCGCACCAAAATCATAAAATGCGTTCTATCCGGCGCACGCTATGGCACAACTAGCACACAAGGTGAAATACGCCGAGTTGAATATCTTATTGTAGATGATCTTTGGTCTAACCTTTTACAGCGATGCACTTTTTTGCTGCCGTGTACCAGCATTATAATAATATTACGTTTTTTGCATTTATTGTTCACACCAATCCCATTTTGCTGACGTGTACCAGCATCCTAGGTTTTTGTGTATTTGTTGGCACCAATAGATCATAAAGTTCATATTTCATTTACCCATTAAACTCGAGTCTTGTGTTATACTTCATACTCTGCTTTGTCCACGTCTGTGGAGATTTCACCAATATAATTCTATTTGACATGCGTGAAAGTAGCGAACAATAGTATGATTATGTTAGTGCACGAGTTTCTTCTTTCTTTCTTACCCAGTTCCATGTTACCGTTACAGTGTAGGACCCGCTCTATGAGGCGGATTTACTCTGGATCAATACATTAGGCCAAACAGGTGATCGGACCACTGTGCACTAGTTCATTTTTCTAATCAGAATTTCTGCACCCCATTTTTTTAGCCTTTGTTTTATTTGATCTTTCAGCCTTAACGAAGGTCATGACACTGTTCATTTGGGTAGCCCTGTTTTGCGCCCATTGGTCAGAACATCAGCTTGTCTTTAGTATGGCATTTTCCTGCTCCTGCTTGCCTGTGGCATCCACGCAAACTGTAACTCGACTCAGTAAATATATTTAAAAAGTATTCCAGTAATTCTAGTTACCTTTGATTTGTTTGGAGCCGTGTGGCGGGCGCTGAAATGACCTACCTGTGTCGATAGAGCTATAAAACAGCAAAAAACAAACAATTCGCGAAAACTCTTAATGCAAGAAGTATCGAATTATAAAAAGAACGATTACAATTCACGTTGATATGAGCTCATGGAATAGAACTTTTGGTATGAGCTACAACCGAAGCGGCTATTTCGTACGCTTCGATACAACGCGTTGTCGACGACTTTCCAGCACAGTCGGCTGAAACGAGGTAGTTGAGGGTTCAAATGCGGTGCTCCCCTTCTGTGTGTCTTCTAAGATTCTGATTTTAAAAGCACGTCATTTATCTACTGGGATGCAAATTGTTTTGATAATTATATAAGTGATCAAGTTACAGTTACATAATTGTTTTAGGACACCGTTCAGAGCCAGAAGCCTGTTTATATGCTACGTTTACTTCCGAGTTGAATAACCGCCACGAAATAGATCTACCCACTTGAAACTAAAACCGTCTTTTCAATTTGGTTTCTTCTTGGTAACTGTGTCGTGGTGTCGTGGTGACCGCGCACATAAAATGTCGATAACTGGATAACCCCCCTGCTTTGTCCTCCTAGCCACTTCCCTCGCCGTCCTAAGACCCATCAATCAAGCTTTGTAAGCTTGTCGTAGTGAGTGGAAACCAGAGTTACTGAATCCATAATTACTGCGTGTATCCATTTGCTTTACTTTGATTGGAGGAAATCAAAACAGATTAGAAGCAGCAGCAGATACTCTATTCATTGGTAACTTGTCGAGTACTCAGTGACTATGTCCAAGGACCCGCTATTCGAAGATACTGGGTTTGTATACCTGCTGCCTATTATATTATTAATGGAGTCCATACGACTTGAGCGCCTCAAGCTCTTCAAATTAGATGAAACTCAATAAGGGACGTGCGTTGCCGGCTGGAGAACTGAATGCGGGCGTTTAGGGTTCGAATCCTCAACAATGAGGATTATTTATTTTCTTTTTATCTGTTGGTTCCAACAGGTTTTGTTCACCTCAGGGCCAATGTTGCACCTTCCACCGAAAGGTACTAAAGCTTATTGATAAAGAAAGAGGAAAGAAGCGCCAGTGTTGGTACTCTAACGACAGCCGAAGATCTACCTTTCTTGTAATTAAATCATGGTCTGAATATTCATTAAAATATCGTCATTCTTAAAACCATCTCAAGTTTCGACAAATTGATCGCTCCCCTTCTATTTATATCCGGCCTATCTTCCCCCAGTTTAAATAAAGACTATTCCGGTGTCATACTTGGCCTCACCGTGCCCACGCCGATCAATAATGCACACGTAGCTAGATTTCCCTCCAACTCCCCCTCCCTCTCTCTCTTTCTCTCCCTTCGTGTGTGTGCGTGAGAGGTTTTTTGTCTTGTTGTTGCTCCTACTACTGCTATCCGTGTGCTTTGACATTGTGCTTTTAGTTCACTTGAACTCTCTTGTTTCACGATCAGTAGTAGCATGGGCGACGTGCGGTTTTTTTAATGAGTAGGGACTACATTGGATTTGTTACTATTTTTGGAAACTCAACATGTCGCTTTGGTGTTATCAAATAATATGATACTAGATCATGACCATACTTTAAAAGACTTGTGAAAAGTTTGTTTTAACTCTTTCCAGACGTATCGCCACTATATGGGCGATGTGGGCACGTCTCATCTCATAACTTTTATCTT
This sequence comes from Tritonia tetraquetra, assembly GCA_030265355.1. Classification (NCBI taxonomy): domain Eukaryota; kingdom Metazoa; phylum Mollusca; class Gastropoda; order Nudibranchia; family Tritoniidae; genus Tritonia; species Tritonia tetraquetra. Next base: position 3,231 of record JARBEQ010257734.1, read on the forward strand.
CAATTTCTCAATTTCCTCTTCTTCTTTTCTTTTTTAATTACTTTCCTGTTGTTCTCCATTGGATACTGAACAATGTGATGCACAATATGTCTATTTAGCGTTACAATATGTCTATCTAGCATTACAAGTTTTCTCGTTATAACACTTTTAGTATTCCAATGTCAAGCGGAAACCATACGTCTCGAAAGAGTTAATGAAGACTAACATAGATTGGTTTGTCATTGACAATTTCTCCTCGCAGTCTTGTCTGTGTTTTAAGAGTTATTGACATGGGTCGGGTCTGTTCAAATCACGAGAAAAGAAGACATTTACATGATTTATAGCAAATGTCAATAACATCTTGCGAGCGGGATTGATCCTGAGTTTGATTGTATTAGTTTATTTGACAATCTCTGGTGGAGTGTAGGAGTTTGGATGTCTTGCTGCATGTTTACACACACACATTGACGCAGCAATTCGATCGCCGCCCATTCGTGTTGTCTCCGACCACGAGACGCCGCCTCGCCGCACACTCACTCTACGCACGGTGACGTTTTTACACCTGGGTGAGGCTACGCTTCAGATCTAACTGGCGGCGCTGCGCTGTGCTTGGTCGCTGAGTGGAACGAGGACGATGTACCACTCGCCCGTGACACTGTACCAGCATTGATCGTGATGTCATCGTGGGAATGACAGCGTTATAGTGTGCTGTCATAACCAACAACACTATCACCTATGTAGATGTGTTTTTGGTACCCCCAAACAAACTGTGTATCATTCCATTGAAATTATTTACTCTTTTCTTGGTGTATTTGTGGTTTATCGTGATAGAACAGAGTACTGGATATTGTTTCAGGGATGTGATATTTCCACGCATGCTTTCTTGGATAATACAACAGCAACGTGTCGTGTTCTTTGATTAATGTGTCATAATCTAACCGCAGTGTTTGTGTGTAAGATTCGTGTTGATTCATTGACTATGTCGGTCCACGGGGTATTGTGTGTGGATTGAGTGGGCCGTATGGATTAGTCAGGTGTTAGCCGGCCCCAGGGACAGGATGATGGCAAATGACAGGTAAGCAAAGACACCGGTGTGCTGTGGATTATCACCGATTACTTACACATTATGCCATGTGCTTGCGTGTTCAATAGGCGGCTTTATACAACGGGAGATGTAAGTGTTGTGGTGTATAATAATGCCTGTCGGCGTTTCATTGTTACCGTTGGTAAATGGCAATGAATGTTACGTGTTGTTGGTGTCTGGTCGTCTTGTTTATGTTACTGTTATCTCGGTGGAATGATTTTCCCGGGTTGGTTTGTTATCAAAATACCTGCCTCGTTGGGTTGGAGTAAGTCTATCTGATATGGACAAAGAATAATTAGTCATATCTCTGGAGCCATGATAATATTTGTCTTTCTATGTCTTCCCCTATATGATTCAATCTAAATGACAGTGTTTAATATATTCATCAAACAGACCCTACCTAAAGAGACAATTTCCCAAACGTGACAGTCGTTTAAGGACTATTGACCGCGTCCGTCAATGATAGATAGTAAACAATGCCGAGGGCCCGTTACTGTAGACCTGCTGTAGATGTTTGGATAGATGTAGATGACAATCGGTCCCTGCTTTGGTTGAGTGTGTGATGGTGTGTAGATAAAGTTAGCATATGTGCATATGGCAGGTGTTACAGAGAAGAGAACGAGGATTTGGGAGGTGGTTAATTGACCGATCGAAAGGTAATAATACAAAGCAAGGGAGGAGGTGGAGAGGGTTTTAATTGAGAGGCAGTAGAAAGGGGTCGTTGATCAAACAACCCCAGGATGAAAAGAGACTGTTTGAAACGCAGTACATAATTGAATAGCAATACAATTCCTTTCAAAACCAAAGAGTTTCATGCATGAATACGTTTGTGTCATGCCTGACAATGGGGTGTGTTGCAATACTTTGGGTATGATTTGTATATTATTCATATTATGCTGAGGCCAGTGCCAAATTTTACCGTCAAGTTGATATAGACCTAACGATTATTGTATTTACTTTATGGGCTGTAATTCAATTCACGCGTTCCCACCTCACCCCCTTAAGAAATGTAGGTTTGTCTGCAGAGATTGTTGACAGCTCTGTTTTGCCACCTCCCACTGATCTAAGGAATATGAAGTAGAAATATTTCTTTATTCACTCTATATATTTTGTACATTGTGCCTGTCCTTTCCATCTCATGATTTCTCAAGTGACACACCTATGTACTGGTTTCTTTTTTCTGTTAGCCCTCGGTTGAGGAACACTGTTCTCTTGTTAGTTCTGTTCTCTTGTTAGTTCCAAAGGAAATAGATACTAAGGCATATTATATGAACTGAATGTCATAGAGATACGCAGACGTTTTGATAAGTGATCAGATCAATGTGATAACATCTGGTACTTTCAATGTGATTTTGTTTTTGATGCGTATCAGAAATTCATCTTTTAAAATATATTTTGACATGCTTTTTATACTTTTAAAAAAGTTGTACACAACTAACTGAAAGTAAAACGTGATGACATACAATGAACTATTCCAATCCTTACATTCTATTTAACGTGGTCGAAAGAGTCCTATCTATTTATTTCATTTAGTGTTTCCAGTTGAGTTTCATTGTATTAGTGAATGAAAAGGAGGAGGAAACGAGGATAAAAGAAGCCGGGAAATCAATAACTAGATACCATCTCTCCAGCCAATCGATGAGGCGTTCATACCAACAAAAAACCCACTCTCACTAAACCCACGCTATCGGGCTTTGGCCGATACGGATTAATGATGTCCTCGACTTCTACTTCCACTCCCGCGTGTGAAAGAAAAATGAAAAGACAAGGTCAATTTAGAACGGAATAAATTCTAGACTGCGTCGTCCGCGTCCTTCATGTGAAAGGATTGGAAGAAACGATCGATAGTAGGCAAGCTTTAAAATAGTATTCTAATCCTCCAATAAAACTGGAAGACGTCACAAAGAAAATCGTTTTTCGAAATGATCCCCGAGGCAAACTAGGTGTTGTTAATGAGACTTCATTACTATGTCGTGATAGACAAGCTGCTTCTTCCTCCCTAATCGTCCTCAATATACGGCCCGGATGAAAGAGTTTGTTATGTCCAACAAATTTGTCAGGAAATGTGGTAATAATAGTTTGAATCCGGGGGGAAAACGAATGGATCCGTTAGCCCGATTTAGTAGTACTAATAGGTTCCTGGCATTTCCTGTGGTTGATGCCGCGTTCTAGTTGTGAGCGTACGGAAGCCACGCGGTGTGTCATCTGCTCGTTGTTAATCCCGTCGTGTTGTGACATTTGATCGGACAGACCATCTTTGTTTTCATTGAACACCAACACAATGTATACCTACTGATGTTCTGGTATAGATGCTCTGCCATTCATAGACATGTTTTCTTCATTTTTTCCTTACTTGTTTCTCCCAAATATATATAGGGTTGTCTTCGCTTTTTTTCTTCTTTCCAAGAACAGGTTTTTTTCCATGATGTCAGATAGCTAACTGTAGGAGTACCATTTAGTTTTGCCAAGTGTAGGTGTGTGAAGATAATTCATATTCAAGTATTTCTTTTAGAATTGTTTTTCAAAAGGGGTTGTGTTCTGAAAAGCAGTGTGATACGTGGTAGACCATTGTAAGTAGGTTAGTAAAATGACTTGCTTTTGTATGATAGATAAATAGATGATGACATAATACTATTACGTGCAAATCTCCACACGGCCCTCGTTAGACAAAGCAGATAGGAAGGAGTTGATATGTATTATCACGGTTTAAGCAGATACTCTTATCATCAAGCTCCGTGTTTTGTACTATTGGGAACTATATAACAACCTTACACCGAAAGGTACGAACAGGTATTGATAAATAAAGAAGAAAGAAAGGGAACTATAATCTATATGTGTATGTTTAGTTTGATAGTTTGTTTGACAATGACCTTGTTTTAGTATAGTAGTAGTAGGCTTGAGCCCATGGTCGTTATTGTACAGCGTTAGTTGTGATAATTATTTGTTTCAATCAATCCATTGGTGGTGTTCAACTGACACCGAAAGGTACTAAAGGTTATTGATAACGAAAGAAAGAAAGGAGTTGTGTGTACCGGTTTGGTGTAATGCTATTGATTCATAGTAATGCTCCATTGTTATCTTGAGGTCACAGAGATTCCATGCCTGGAGTACGTTAGAGCTCTTCACCATGTGGACCAATGCCCTCTCGACACGTCCATGACTTGAGTTGAAGAGCCCTCGTTGGTAGTACGTTGTAGTATTAAGCAGTAGTAGTAGTCCATGTCGTTATGTAGTACTGGTGGAACATGTCCACGGGATGAGGAGGATGAGGACGATGTTGTTGATGGGAATGATGGATAGCTTGACAGGTCTTTACTCCTTGGTGGCCGTCACTCCGACCACTCGGACACGGAGGACTGTGACAGATGGAAATTAAAGAGATGAATGCTTTAAGCCTTCAATTCAACACACACATAGTGTCGTGAATACTTGCATCCGTTTGATGTGTTGCTTGTATTGGTTATACCAAACATCCAAAACAAATCACACACACACTCAAAGTGAAAAACAAAACCAACACCGAAACAAACCAAAAAAACAAACAGTACCTTTATCTATGAGATACTGTGTTGTAAAATGAGCGGTCCCGACATGATACAAGTTCTGCAGGGTGAACGCAAAAAACCCTCCTCGATTGCATTCAATGTTATAACAATTTCATTAGGGGGAGACGCATCATCATCATCATCATGTACTCTCGACCACACTGGATTTGCTGCGCAGCAGAGTCTGGACTGAGCTATAGTGCGGCCGGAAATAAATCTCAGCTATCATGTAATGTAAGTTAATTATATTTTACAAGAACCTCTTAATCAATTTGTTGTAACTTATTTTTAAAAAAATCAACTTCGAAACTACAGGAAAAAATCCGCTGATTACAGCGATATAAAAATCGATAACTGGTAAAGATTACGAGTTTTGATTTTAAGTTATACTGTGTCAAAACCTGTTGTGAACACACACGTGACAAAAAGCACGCGATTTCTTCGCCAACACTTATTTACATTTTTAATACGATAAAACTTCTAATTGTATGTAAGACCAAATGTGTTTCAGGTTTTAAAAAAATATAGGCTAACGAAGTTAACATTGTAAATAAGGCATCAATCCAGTCCACATAACTGTGTTGTTGAGACACATTGATTCAGAGGTTAGCGTAAAATATCATAAACTTCCATCACGCAATAGCTGAGGAAAAGGAGAAAAAACACCGTCCATTTATTTCCCGCTCACCATAGATTAGCGCATTGCTGTTATAACTACGAGTGACGGGCATTGAGTATCTGTGATACCAATCGATACCACAGGAAACTCTGTGAGATGATCCAACTGTAGCCAATATAATGTGTAACCAAAGATCATCTACAACTCAAGGACGAATGAGAGTGATGTCCCTATATTATCGTGTGTTCCCAGAAATCTCTTATTGTTTTTGGTAACATTCAATACTCGATACAATAGAATAATATTATGCGAACTAAAAGAATATCGCACGAAAATCATAAAATGCGTTCTACCCAGTACACGCTATGGCACAACTATCACACACGGTGCTAGAGAAACTACTCTTAAAATTTCCTCACTCAGTATGATACAGTGAAATACGCCGAGTTGAATATCTTATTGTAGATGATCTTTGGTATAACTCCTTGAAATCCAAGAGTGTCTGTGTGTTCCGCCTGTGGTTCAATGTCTCCCGTAAGCTACCAGCCCAAAACGAGATAAGCGGTTGTGCGCGTGAAGTCATTAGCGGCCCTTGTGCGAGTCCTGTGAGCCTAATTTAATTTTTGCATTCGTCCTACTCGTCGTGGACTTGCAAGACGTCATATTTTAAAATCTATTTTTGAAATCAATGGTTGATGTTGGATGATGATATGTTTGGGTAATGTGATTATTTTGTCAAAAGACTCGCTTCACCGAACCGCTTATTATAGTTACTTTCAATCAGTAAAAGGAACGAATGGTTAAAAAGAGTCCTTTTCCATATGGGAGGACGTGAATACAATCAGCCAGTCATTCCGTCGAAGTTCAACGCACTTGAAATAATCATAAGAACGCTTTGTATAAGATTAAACCCCGTATCTTTCTACACAGAGAGTCGGGACGAACCGACGACCTCCAAGTTCTTGGTCGGGGCTCATGAGGACGTTGTACTCTTGCTGGATTAGCTCTTCAAACACGCTGTCCATATTTGGTGTGGGTTGAACGTGACCATGACTAGATGGACAATGAGAGGTCACTAAATTTAACTGTCTCAATCCTTGCTCCGACCATCACCAGAGCCACGTCCCTCTCTTTTTGCCATTAGAAAATAGAAAGGACAGGAAAAATAGGGGAAAACAACAAGATGTGAAAAGACCCATCTGCCCATTGTTGTCAAGGTCAAATAAGATTTGTATTGTGTGTGTGGACGGTTGGAAAGCTCCTCTGTGGTCCCTTTCTGCTTTCATTATTTTTAATTCCAAGAGTTCCCACCACGGTATGACTTCAATGGTGTTAATGTGCTTCTGGTGTGTGGTAAACAATACCCTTTTATCTGGTCCCTTGTCATGTAGGGCCCAGTTCGGTGCTCAACCTTCAATGTTCAATGTTTGGCCAAACAAACAATAGGAATGTTTGCCTTGATAATAGATGTTATCGAACTGTACCATCCAAGTATTGTTTACTTTCGAACTCCAGCATGTCTAGATATTATATTAGAAATAGTGATATTTACTTCACTTTAAACAAAATAATATAAGGTGTATTTATTTGTAGGGCTCTTCGCTGGCTTTTTGCCAAGTAGTCCAGCAATTAGAACCCTTATTTATTAGGTTTGCTTGTTTGTTTTTAAAAATCTTACTTGTGCCAAATTATTTATTTTGTCGTTTCAGTTGTGTGCCCGTATCTCGTTGTTGACTGACACCATTGAATATGTTATGAAAAGAATATGTCACTCTCCATCAGTTTCACGTTGGTGCTCGGGTCACAGTTCTCCATATCGCATTAACAATACTCTTTGTCACCCCGGGGTCATTGGCACCCATATGCCTTTCTATGGCACGGTGTCTCTATGTAGCGATAGTGTCCGATTGTAAATCCGTCTAAGCACGCTTTGGAGTATATTTGTCAAAGCTGATTTGAAATACTATCTTTTATTATCCGCTTCGTGTGGCGATGTTCCTTTCACTTTTCCACTAGTCGTGCTGTGATGGGACGAAAACGAATTGCCCGTGTTTCTCGGCACGTAGGTAAACTCCATGTATTTGTGTCTGATTAATAACAGAGATATGAGAGAAAGTATAAATGTCACATGACTTTGATATCTTGATTGCCTGTGAGGTCACTGATTTTCTTGTTGAATAATGAATTATGAGGTGATGTTGTATGGTAGAATTGTTTAACCCATACATTTCGCTGTGGGATGTCTTTTCATTGCTGTTAGGATTTGGTTGGATGTTAATATCCCAGCGGGTTGTGAGTTGTGTACCTGTTTATATCCCACACCAAAGATATTAAATCTGGTGTTTGACAGGAGCAACCACAATTGGAAATATTTAATGATGACCTGCCTGGGGGGTTAAGGCAACAGAGAGGCATCAAAATGCACACACACAGATTGAATGAACGTGGATATGACATTGAATAGGGCTGCCGATTGTTCGTTTTCTCTCAACCGGAAGTTGAGCACCTCCTGATTTGGGGTCGACGCCTGGTTTGGGTTTGTGCTAAAACACTCGGGGTCAGTGACCCATTTTTTCTCCCCCAATCTCTCTTTACAGTAACTTTGGATAAACAACAAACGAAACGCACAACAATGCTGATGTTGCATGGACTGCGCGTCTTTCCTTGTGGTCTATGGGTGGCATCTGGTTACCTTTGATTTGTTTGGAGCCGTGTGGCGGGCGCTGAAATGACCTACCTGTGTTGATAGAGCCCTAAAACAGCAAAAAAAAACCCCAAAAAACCCAACCCAATGTATTTATGGATTTATCCAATTTCCCTCTATGATCGGCTTGCTTGCAACCGTAGTATTTTTATCATTGTCGGATGGATGCAAGCAACAATAAAGCTGGTATATAATTTAATTGAAATAGGGCTGGACAGGTTTTTGCCAAATAAAATTATTAGTGTGTGTATTTCTTTCAAATCGTCGTCTCATTATTTCACACTACAATCATAGTATTACGATCATGGGTGTGTAGATGACGTGTCCCCTCGTCTACACAGCAGAATAATTATTGGTTTTCTCCTTTCTCCATTCTTTAAAGAAAAAAATTGTATATCACACCTTTTCTATCGCTTGCCGGAATTACAGAAACCATCAAATATTCCCCATTCTACGAACGGTACCCCCTACTTTTTCCTGTAAGAAACCACCTTTCGTGACAGCCAATTGGCGCTAGAGCTTGACAATTGTTGTAATTTCTGTTATTTGTTAAAACGAAACAAATAACAAACGTTGGCCACACTGGAGGATAAACAGTACTTTGTGAGTTGTAGATGGGGAGGGGGTGAAATTTGGGGCCTGAACATTCGATCCCTAGCTCCATCATAGTACGATTATTCTCCTCCTTCTCCTTTGTCTTTGGCAAATGTACACATACACACAGACACATCGTCAAAGAGGCACAGATGTGTAGAAACAATCCAGTTGTCCAAACACTGGCCAAAGGACGTTCGTGGGACTATTTTGGTGGGGCAATTTAAGGTGGTTGTGGTGGTCGATCCTCGTCTTAGTAAAGATGTGGATTATTTACGCTTGAGTTCAACACAAAGATTCGCACTTCCCACCCCAAACGAATGGAAATCCAGAGGTAAGACTAATGGTTCCTATGTAACACAGCAATGCCTTCTTCCCTCGATTGTCTGCCAGTTGTTATTCACCACCCAACTTAAAACATGAGATTCGTTCAGACCTCAGCGTCATCGAAGTGAGCTGCGATCAATTCATACCCAAATGTTTGGTAGACTTAGTATTTGTTTATTTATTTATGATATAGAAAGTATACCATCTTTCACAATTGTAATTGCATGTTTCCGTTCAAGATTTATTTTCAACTTATCATACTTAGTTTTTGTTTTGTTATCCAAATCACATAGAGCTGGGAAAACTCTGGATCATGTAGATAGGACAAGCAGGTGATCAGCCCACTGTGCACTTAGTCATACTCATTTATTTAATGTTTTGGGGACATAGCGTAGACGTAACGCATTCGCCTCTTATGCGAAAGGTCCTGGGTTCAACTCTGGATCAGGTAGATAGGACAAGCAGGTGATCAGCCCATTGTGCACTTAGTCATACTCATTTGTTTAATGTTTTGGTGACATAGCGTAGACGAAACGCATTCGCCTCTTATCCGAAAGGTCCTGGATTCAAGTTGCGGTGGCGACGTGGGGATTGTTTTTATGGCTCTGGCCCTGTGGAATCGTGTCATATGGGAGACGGGCTATACGTCGCTGAGGTCCCGTGTTTTATGTATACGACCTTTTAATGAGTTACAAAGGCGCAAACTAACAACTTTATGAACTTTTAGTTTATTGTTTGAAGGCTCCCGGTTGGATGACGCTTCTATTAGTGTGTGTCCCACTGTTACTCGAGATTTCAAATCAACCTGGCTTCTTGCTCTTTCGTAGTACGATTTATATACGGATGCACTTCTTATCCTTTCTTTCTTTCTTATTCAGTTCCCTTTTCCCATTACACTTCAGTGTAGTGCCAGCACTATGAGGCTGGATATCTCTGGATCGAGATATTAAGCCAAGCAGGTGATGAACCCACTGTGACCTTTGTGGTAGGAATTAATTTTTCTCGCACAGCGGCCTTGCGGCCTACTCTTATCGATTTTCAACTGCCAAGGGTTCTTTAACGTGCACACCGGACCTCCGAGTTTATTGTCCGTCTCCGATAGGACTAGGTTCTTTGATCCCAGCTACCTGAATATCCACGTCTCAAATTACTCCCTTGGGAGTTTACTCAAATTATATTCCACTTCTCCACCGTTTCGTTATTGGATATTGTTGATGATAGCAATGAAATCATTTTAGCAGGTAGAAAAGTAAGCAGCGGGGGTTAACAAGCTCCTACCGAGTGTAGATTGAAGGGGTAAGTGGGCGCGAGGCCATTACCCCACACTGTCGTGGTGCTTCACACCAGTGGACAAGTCCATCTTGGCACCTTACGGGGAGAGCAATTTGACCACCTCTTGATAAAACAGTATTGTCTCTGTGGACGTTACAGATTATACGGCCGGCTGGTTTCCTGTCCACTCGTACCCGCTGCTTCCTGTATTTGGCCATAACAATATTATGAAATAGTCCGCGTCGCCCTATAGCACGACGAGAGCGTCCACCAGTAAGCTTCCAGCTCTTGTACCTTCTCTTGTGTACCACGATACCGCCCACCCTGGCGCCTGTCTTTTATTCTTTATCGTTTCATGTTTTGCGCCGATCGGTATCAGTATCAGGTATTGTTTTAAGGAACTGATTATTCGGAACCCCGAACAAATAACTTGTTCATATAATCTATGTGTGATTTCCTTGCCGTCTGTCGGTTTTATTTTTGCGGTTGACATAATTTATTGCCATTCAGAATATCTGTTTTTAGGGAGCATTGTTCCATTCTACGTAGTCATGTGACCAAACCACGTCATGATATTATACGAATCCGGATTTTCATTCTTTGTTCTGTTTGAATACATTCTTTGTTCTGTTTGAATACATTCTTTGTTCTGTTTGAATACATTCTATGTTCTGTTTGAATACATTCTTTGTTTTGATTTCCCAAATTTGTACAAAATGTGGTATGTTTTTTTGGTTTTTTTGTGGGGGGTTATTGCGCTACAGTCGATACCAACGAGAAATTAACAAACGTCAGTGTAAAAGTCGAGAGACGTAGTAAAGCCCTAGAGCACAGGTGTATCACCTGGCTAAATAAAACCGCTTATGGGTGCCAGGATGTCGTGTTGATATCAGGTTCCAGCTAGTGTATGGGGGACGTCAGGCCGAGATATCCCCTCCTTTTGTTGCCAAAGACTCACAAGGATTATGGTCGTGTGTAGGCCCACAAGCTTTGGTCACACAAACTCATAAACCATCCGAGTTAGGTCATCGTCGAATTTATCTATGGGCGTGACTCTTCAAATTGTGACAAAGAACGTTTACTTTATTGAACGCGCGGTTTAAGGGAAGACGATGGTTAGATCTTGAAGAACCGTTAGACATCAAACTTAGAGGCTATCTGATAAGTATAAAGGTATCTTTGCATTGGAACAGGGCTGAGATATCTTGTGAAATGGGTCGATTTGGAAGGGGCAGAAACATATAAATGGATACAGTAGGTATGGGGTATGGAAATGGTGACGCCCCCCCCCCTCTCTCTCTCTCTCTCTCCCTCTCTCTCTCTCTCTCCCTCTCTCTCTCTCTCTCTCCCACCCCCCCCCCCCCTCTCTCGCACACACACAACTGCTATACCAGTGAAAGAGTATGCTGATGCAACCCTTGCCTAGCTGTGAAGTCAAAAGCCTAACATAATAAATAGATGCACACAACAAGGATGTCTTGCTGGCATGCTAAGTGTTTCAATCGAGATGGAGGTGTTCGCTGCTTGCTTCCCCGCCTTGTCAACACAAAGGAGACGATCGGAAATCGAACCCTCTGTGTGTTTTACGAGTCCAACGCTAACGCCTCTTGCTCGAGGAAGGAAAAGGCGAACCTTTTTGAGTATCAAGATCAAAAGTTGTCATAGGATATTGTCACTGTGTAAATTATAGGGAGAAAGGTGATTTATCAATTATTTAGTTCCAACACAATGCAAATAGATAAGTGTTTTCTTTTTAATACGGTGTCGGAAAAGCCCGACCAGACGAAAGCTCGGATGTGTGTGTGTGTAGTGTGTGTGTGGAAAGGGGGGGGGGGGGGGGTGCGTGTGTTTGGTTAGCTGGTATCACATAGCAACGTATCTAATTGATTCTCCTCATCACCCTTCATTGATCAATGATTCAGTGGATGTGCTTTATGACTTACCGGCAGTCCATGTGGCCGCTGGAGGTTCTTGTCAAGTAGTCAACATGCACACAACCTACAGACGTCACCGCGACAAAAAGATTGTTGGTGGCGTTTTTGTTTTTTGTTGCTTTTTATTTTTATTATAATGTCTCTACCTTTCTTATCCGAGCACGATGTGTTACATAGCTTAACAAACAGCGAAAGAGAGAACAATGGCTGCTGATGTGATGATGGTGGTGGTGGTGGTCGTCGTTTTTATTAGAATTGCAAATCACGGAACGAAGGGACCTCTCTATGTATGTGACCTTGCCGCGGTGGGGAGGCTTGCGCTATCTGATGATTTTGAAAGCTCTGCCAAATAGGTGCAACCATATTGGAAAGGCTTGGAAGTTACAGACTGAGAAGATACAAGGCCTGGTAGGTGGCATCCCCATCACTTACCTATGGTGCAGTGGGTTGATCACCTGCTTTCCTGAAACTTTTACGATTCAGAGAATAATGTACGAACAGTCCGACACACGGATGGATACCGCGATGACGACTGCACGGAGAAAGTTTTGCGATTCTCGGAATGCGTATAGGAATGAGGTTATTTCGGATATTGTAGAAAAGAGAGGATGCACACTAATCGAAACAAAAAGAAAGACTAGTGATAGAAATCAGTGACGGAAGTTTGTTAATCCATAGCCTGATATCGAAAGGTACAAGGAGGTAACGATTGAGGAAGAAAAAAGAAACAAAGGGAAATATTTCTAAACGAAGGCAACAAACATTACCGGTGATTTGTCATAGTATAATTCAAATGAACGCTATGTCAGAGATTGACGACTGCTGACTGTTGACCTTATTGACCCCAGGAAGAGTTGGATCGCGGAGGTGATTTATCTTCTTCTTACCGCCACGTTTGATCCTGGCCCTTGTAGTTTTCCTTATAGTACATACCACTATCAGTTATATACATCCAGTAAGTTTCCCCATAGTGTCGTTGTGTGGGGAATAAATCATTGTCAATCATTCCGTTGTTTTGTGTTGATCGCGGTACACTCACATCGACTTCACCATAAGGCAATCATGGAGGTGAGATAGGATGCACGTTTGTTCATACATCACCCCCTCCATGATAGGATGCACATTTGTTCATATATCACCCCCTCCATGATAGGATGCACGTTTGTTCATACATCGCCCTTGGTCGGTTTTTGGTGTTGTTCCCGGCCATCCTACTCTTTGTATAATATACATATTATTATTATAGAGGTCCATTTTACAAGTGAATGGAGTGAGACGAAATCGACATAAAGCCACGGGGGAGGTAATTCATTTGATTTGTGTGCATAGAGCCTGGTCCAATCAAATCCCTGGTGGCGACATTGGGACTGTTTTCCTTGGGATTTCCTTGGGAGTTTTTATGGCTCTGGTCATTCGAATGGGACCTATCATGAGTTTCCAAGGCCGTAAAACCAACACATTGATAACTTTACATACAAAACTTGTCGTTCATGATATTTTATTTATTTCTTTATCAATTCCTGTGTTACCTCTCGGTGTCAAGTTTATTTATCCTTTCTCGGTTACGGATTCTTTTTTCTTTAGATAAAGTAATTTCTCCTTACAATCTTAGAAATTCCATCGGCATCTTTTTACATTTTTTATTTATATATATTTTTTAATTCTCTCAATTCAAGTTACAGATTATGGTGTGTAATACACACACAATGACAAAGAAATAAATTGAAAATAACTGTTGATATACATAAAGTAAAATATATATATACCTATATACATAAAGTAAAATATATATACCTATATACATAAAGTAAAATATATATACCTATATACATAAAGTAAAATATATATACCTATATACATAAAGTAAAATATATATACATACAATACGGTCAGAAACACCTACATATAGAGTACATAACAGCATTAAGGAAACGTAAGGTAAATAAGTAAATAGATAAATATATTAATGGATAATAAATAAATAAGTAAATAAGAAGTGAATTACCGTTATCTATCAGCCAATTCATAACAAAGTAACATCAATGTGCATTGAGCGTATAAACTAAACTATAAATTACATGTTTCGGTAGAATGGGGTCCCAGTGGCGCAGAGGTACGGTTCTTGCCTCAGAAGCGAAAGGTACATGGTTCGATTCCCGGCAGCGTCAGTTATTTTTCTCCGTGAAACTCGGTATGCCACTCCCCTGATCCTATTCAGGTAGGTGGAATCAAGAACCTAGTCCTATCGGAGACGGACGATAAACTCGGAGGTCCCGTGTGCACGTTGCAGAACCCTTGGCAGTGAAAATCGTTAAGAGTAGGCCGCAAGGCAGCTGTCCGGGCAAAATTAATTACTACCACAAAAAAGGTCACATTGGGTTGATCACCTGCTTGGCTTAATATATTGATCCAAAGAAATCCAGACTCATTGCGCTGGCCCAACACCGTAATGGTAAAAGGGAATTGGATAAGTAAGTTAGTTTGTTTTCGTAGGGAGACCATCTTTGTTCGAAAAACTCTCGTTTATGAGTTGTTGCCCAGTATATAATCAATTCTTCTTCTTCTTCTCGATCACTCAGATGATATTCAGTTCTTCTATATCATGATATTTATG
>JARBEQ010257735.1:0-10685 GCA_030265355.1 Tritonia tetraquetra
AGGTAGATAAGAATCAAAATCTTTATAATACTGTGAGGGTGCATATTAGAATCCAAATCTTTATAAAAACTGTCAAGGTAGATAAGAATCAAAATCTTTATAATACTGTGAGGGTGCATATTAGAATCCAAATCTTTATAAAAACTGTCAAGGTAGATAAGAATCAAAATCTTTATAATACTGTGAGGGTGCATATTAGAATCCAAATCTTTATAACACTGTGAGGGTGCATATTAGAATCCAAATCTTTATAAAAACTGTCGAGGTAGATAAGAATCAAAATCTTTATAATACTGTGAGGGTGCATATTAGAATCCAAATCTTTATAAAAACTGTCAAGGTAGATAAGAATCAAAATCTTTATAATACTGTGAGGGTGCATATTAGAATCCAAATCTTTATAAAAACTGTCAAGGTAGATAAGAATCAAAATCTTTATAATACTGTGAGGGTGCATATTAGAATCCAAATCTTTATAAAAACAAAACAATATTTCCACCCGTTCTGGTCGATCAAAAACTCAACCTCTTTGTGGCCAACAATTGTAAATACGTTATTGTAAATATAATTTATAATCAGGCGATATAGTATAAAACACTGCAATGTTCCTTTTCGTAGTCAACGATACATCATCATATTCACAATGAACGTAAGAAACACAAGTCAGGTGTTCAATGCTTTGGGACGGTCCCTATCTCGTAAAACTGAGAGGAAAATGTCCGTTTTTTAGTTGTTGTTTTTTTAAATTTATTTTCTTATTTTAAACCAAGGAATATACGTGGTTGCTACTTTATCTACATTTTCCAAGCATTCCAAATGTTCGATACGAATCAAGAGAATGATGAGGAAAGACGAATCTGGTCAGTTGCTTGCTTTCTTGATTGACGTTGTAAGAGTGAGGTAACATAATACGTAAAAACTGTCCTTTTGGGGGAAATTAAACATTGTGTTTTCAGGTCTGAAATGAAAGAAGAGCCATCACTGATAGTGGTAATGGTACCAATGAAAGCAGAAATATATGAAAGTGCCAGAGAGAAGGAAAGTAGTTTTGCGGACTACTGAGATCAACCCCACGCCTTTGGACGGCAACTCCTCGTTAGAGATAAGTGCCCACACGCTCTATCCGAAAATCAACATTTTAAGGGTTGGAATGTCTGTTGGTAGAGCGTCACTATCTCTGGCGGAATTACCGTTCGCAGGCGTGGGTTCGATCTCCAAGGTCAACAAAACAATTTGTCTCTGTCTTCTGTCACTTTTCACATTTCTTGCTTTCATTGATACCATTTTTCAGACAAAACCAAAACATTTTTATTGCGGCCGCTGTCAGTCCCAGGCCTGTTCAAACGCAGAGACAGATGGACGCCAACATCACCAACAACAATTAGTATACTGAATCGTGACAGTGACTTGCCTGGGGTTGGTGATGATATTGGTCGATCAGAAAAAAACAAAGTGACAGGCACTAAAAGTCATGGTTTGTTCTATTCAAGGTTGTCACAAAAGAGAGAAATAACATTCTACACTCTTTTAAACTTTCACAGTCACATCTGGTACAAGAAGGTTCGGATCTAAATGTCTTTTCCCGTGTGAAATCATATTATGGTGAAATCAAGGGGAAGCGACGTGAAAGTAGACGGATTGTTTTACAATAAACATGCACGTGAAGCTCTTTTTTGCACCCCCCCCCCCCCCCCCCCACTCTCAGTCGGCATGACAGTTTTCTTCTACTCTCACTCTAGTGGCCATGTCTTTGCGCCATACTTGTGTCATTTTCACCTGAGCAGTGTATCACCTTGCGTATTCTTAACTACCGATGATAAAAATCAAGATTAGACCTTCGCTTCCGTAAATGGCGCCAAAGAGAAAATTTATAACTTAGACGTCAATAGGGAAAATTGAGCTGATTGATTAAATTGAAAACAAGGCAAAAACAACCCCATAGCAACAAACAATTAAGGTTTTTTTTTCTAAAGGGAGGTAGCTCAGTAATCGGGGTATTTTTCAGATGAGGAAGTCGATTTTGTGGTTATGTCCCTTAAAATCATCTTAAGCCATATTGACTTTTGGTAAATAATGTCAAATAGTGTTTAGTATAGTCTAAAAATAATATGAAATAATATGATATGTTCCCAAATCTCGTGGTCGTTGAATGGTAGAGCACTCTCCAACTGATCCGGTCCTCGCTCGAATCCCTGTCAGGTTTTAGATTTCAAATGGCTTTTTTTCTAGCTATTCATCAGAGAGAGCAAGAAGCCCCCACCTCTAACATGACCTACTAGTGTCAAAACCTCGCTCGAATCCCTGTCAGGTTTTAGATTTCAAATGGCTTTTTTTCTAGCTATTCATCAGAGAGAAACTACAAGCAAGAGGCCCCCACCTCTAACATGACCTACTAATGTAGTGTCAAAACCTGTGTCAAACTCTAGCAACTTTCTTTGAGCGTTTGTCACGCAAATTTGATCTCTGGAGCTCGGCTGCTATCATAAGCGCCGTTTATTTCTTTGACATGGAACTCTATTCCAACCCAGTTGAGAAATGGGAAATAAAATCTCATTCGGTTTGTCTTTATATTGATGTTTTTAATTGTATAGTTTTATTTTGTTTGGTTATCAAAACCGCATTATACCCATGAGGAGTGTTGCGGCCAGCTCCATGCTCAGCATTGCTGGAAGTACTCTGGATCAGGTAGATAAGACAAGCAGGTGATCAGCCCATTGTGCCGCGAACCTTGAATGGCACAATGAGCGTCACATTTTTAGATGTTGCCCAAGTTTTGGCCATAACAATATTTACTGTTACCTTCGTTGTAACCCTCTCAGCTATAAGAAAACTGAGCAGACTTTGCCACGTACGGCGTAGATGTTTAGTAATAATGGTTATAGAACTGTTTAGTATAGATAAACACAGTGGGCTGATCAACCGCTTGTCTGAAATCCTTGGATCCATCGCATTACAGATGTGTGCGTGTCGTGTTTGCCATTTGGGGTTGAACATGGGACTGGCCCAAACGCTGCATTGCTCTATTAATAAACAAACGATAAGCATAGATCGAGAACGTTGTGGAACTTGATTCACACCGTTGGCTTCATAATGCAGCACCGCTGAATACTTGTATTGTATACTAAGAACAGGGAGAAAAATATGTTTGAAACTTCCAATAAAGACGATAATACAAGGAAACAGAACGTTTCTGGTAATAACCATTCCAAAGGTGGACACAGCAACAAAAATGCAAACAAGAAACAAGCATTTTGGTTGCTGTGTCCAGCTGAGGAAGTGTTTTACCCGAAACGTTCCGTGTCCTTGTATTATGGTCTTCATTTGACGCTTTTTCTATTTTTCTCTCTGTTCTTTGACTTTGAAATTCCGGCAGCCATCAATAGCTTATAATATGCGGCACGATTTAGATCTTTATGTCGTAGACATAGGTATATCCAGAGGTCTAAGCTTAACTTGAAGTCGCTTGAGTTGATCTTCGGTTACGTTAATATTGTTTTATTGTGGAACTAGCACTGACCTTTGTGAAGTGCCGCACAAGGTTTGAATTGCAAAAGTGTTGATCTCTTTTCCACTCCCCAACGACGTCAACTTGTAGGTGTGCTCGACTTATAAGATTATATGATTCATTACCGGCTTGGTGATTTTTAAGACATTGTTAAGTGAATATATTTAATTCATATTTAGCAAATAAACACATCTTAAAAGATTTCAAGAATAGTTCTGCATTGTAGGACAAACACAATACATGACATATTATTCAAACTCTTTCTTTCTCATCCAGTTCCGTTTACCATTACAGTGTAGGGCCAGCACTGTGAAGCTGGATTTCTCTGGATCCAGATATTAAGCCAAGCAGGTGATCAACCCACTGTGACCTTTGTTGTAAGAATTGATTTTGCCCGGACAGCCTTCCGGCCTATTCTTTCTCGATTTTAACTGCCAAGGGTTCTTTAAAGTGCGCAACGTGCACCTGGGTCCGAGTTTATCGTCCGTCTTCGATAGGACTAGAGTCTTTGATCCCAACTACCTGAATATGATATAGGTTTTCGCCAAGTTTCAAGGAAAACAAATACCCGACATTGTCACTCCCGGGAATCGAACCCGGTACCTTTCGCTTCAGAGGCGAGAACCGTACTCTGCACCACGTGGACCCCCTAAATATGAAACGCTAAAAAGAAAAACAAATAAAAGCGAGTTCAGTAATAATTTTCACTGATAATGCATGATATATTATTTATTATTCTTTTTTTAAGCAACAAACAAACAACTACTACATGCTGATGTGTTGTGACCTTCTATGACGCGATCAAGGTGTTCATGGACACACAGCTGGCCTGGCAATTACAACTCTCACATCGCTCATCAAAACCACATTTCGTCATGGTACAGGGGTCCACGAAGCAGTTGATAAACGTTACACAAGTAGAAGACATTTTCAAACCTGCAAAATGAATGAGAAAATTCACTGTCAGCGCATTGACGAATGTATTAAGTATATTAAACGGTATTAGTGACTAGAAGTTGCATAACATTTTAAACAATTTCAATATGTAACAAATCCAAGGAATAACAGATTATTTCCCACATTCATATTGTGTTATAATTTTCAATAAAATAAGTGCTGCTGGAATTAAAATAAATGAACAAGAAGGGAAAGGTAATGTATGAACTTCCAAAAGGGACAAAGCACAGGGACGTAGAACGTTTCGGACCACAACGCCCTTCTTTCAGCTAACAGACAAAAAAACACAGATATACTTATATAATTTTCAATACTCTCACTTCACGCATCCACTATGACTGGTATAACAAATAAAACATTTGACTCTGTATTCTCAGTCTTTGTCTTGCATGCGTTTTAAATTATTATGTGTCTTCTTCTTCTTCCCCTCGATCACTAACCTATATAGAGGTAGACTAATATAAGATATGGACTTGAAGTTTGAGCACCTCATCAAGTTTGGTGCGCGGCTTTTTGTCACAAACATCAATAAATCCATGATATGATGCAATCTTACTATAGCAGAGACCACGGAGGTTGAATGGTCATGCCTCAAAGTCGTTTTAACTCACGGCTTACATTCTTTAAAAGTGTACATTGTGTTACATACATTCTAGAGACGGAGTACTTCAAACAAACAAGAAAATCCGCTACACTTTATATAATGTCAATATACGCCACTAGAATATACTAGACAGAAAGAACAATCCAACATGAACTTCCGGCAGCCTTCATTAACATTTTAAGCGTTGAGTCAAATTGTGAGTCGTGTTTTATTAGGGAAACTTAATGGCATATTCATTATAGTGTGGTCACTGGGCCTAAGTTGAGATGACATTGGCTGCTGCTGTGGCAAAATCTTACACTGGTCTACCCAGACCTGGTCTATTTTACATTTTATCGATCTCCTGCTTGTCGTGAATTAATTGATCATGTATTTTTATCTATTGCTTTTATACAGATCATAATAATACGCCTCTTTGCTTCGTCATGTGTTTATCATAACCAGTATGTAACCATTCCGCTAAAGAAAATACAATGAGCGAACACCAACATCACTGTCACATATCTTAAATCATGACCTCAAAAAGATCATTGTGAAAAAAAACATATCTTTACCACACAACGCACAATGAATCAAATACTATGTTATACACCAAGGTATGGAAATGGTATGAGTGCCAGAAAAGCACAGAAAAATAGCCTTAGAAAGAAAAGTGGAAAAGACGACGGTGGGATTTCGTCTTTTGCACTTTTCTTTCTAAGGCTATTTTTCAAGTGTTTTTTCTGGCACTCATTTCCATACCTTGATTTATCATTCTATGGTGCCTGCTCCCTTCCAAATCTTGTTATACACGCAACTAGAAATCAAACAAGAACCACACAAATATTACTCCACCACCAGGACAGATAAGAATGGAGACAGCAGACCAATCAGATTCATTACCTCAGCACGAACGCTTAGTAGCACTTCCACAGAGCTAGCGTCTTCGTGACTGCGAGGCCAGATACTGTTTGTTTGTTTGATCGAGCCCCATTAATACCACAGATCAGTGTTGGGGTCATGCTTATGTTCAGCCATGAAAGGCACACGAGATACTAAATGCAAGCACCCCAACCACCAATCACGACTGAAATCAGAGCCGGAAACTCTTTGGATCAGAGAGTTTAAGACAAGCAGGTGATCCGCACACTGTGGCCACAACTCTTTACTGGCACCATGAGCAACACACTGATCAGTATGAATAAAAAAACAGGCGAATAAACAAATGACTGTATCCCTTGTGGGACAGCTATTGGTAACAACTGGGAAGTTCTATCACTCTGGCCAAGGGTCAGATACTACAATTACTATTTCTGGATACCTGTCAAACTTAGGGCTGATCCCATAATAGGATGTGGCGGAAAAAGGGACTAGATAAGAAAGCTATAAATAATTACAATAATGATACACACATACATTTTTTAAACCTCCATATAAAAGCCATTTTCTATTATCTGGCATACTGATAGAAAGGCTATGAATCCAATGATTTCTTGTAAACAGGAGATCAGCTCATTCTGTTCATAATCACATTTTGGTTGCAAAAGAAATACATTGAAAGTGATTCATATTTCTTTACAATCATGATATTATATTATGAATATTGTGGTTATTCAAACTCCTGTAAATTAAGATGGTTTGGGCATGTACATAGAATGAATTTGCAGCGAATCCCTAAAATGGTATTTGAGTGTAAACAGTCACACTTTATTTTCCTTTCGAAGTATTGTAGGTATCAATTGTAAAAACCTTATTACCGACTTTGACCACTTTCTCAATTAAAAAAAAAACAATGAAAAATGTGCTTACCTGTTGAAGGTGCGGCCAAGCAACAGACAACAGCCAGTAGGACAAGAGCGGCTATTTTCATGGTTGTCTTTGGAAATGTCAATAAAGGAAAAAACTGTGGAAGTGCTATGCGAAAATTCTTCAGTGAGGAATGAGAGAACCAGCTGTCAAAACGTGCAACTAATTTCTGGTTTGTCTAATTTTAGTTCCACCTTTTTAGTCTCGCTGGTCTTATCTCTCCACCACTCACTGTTTCCGGTCACTGATAAGAACACTACACAGTTTGATCGATTGTGTTAACTCTTGACGGGAAGAGTTCGGTTTTAACTGGAATAAAATATCCATTAGTCTATAGATTTATATCGATCAAAACTAAAAGTGAGAGACACAGAAATTATTTTATGCCACATGGTACTCGCACACGATCCTTGTTCCAATTGCTGCTCCAGCCAACGGTAGCGGGGTGGATTGTATCCACCAACAGCAGAAGTAAGGCAGCAACAATGGATGAGAGAGAGAGAGGGGGGGGGGAGGGAGAGAGAGATGACAGCAGAAAGGCCGAAACGAAGATGGGGAGACTATGTGAGATATCTCTAACAACACAGAGGAGCAACCCGGACAAAAAGACCAGAATGGGAGGATATGGCACTATTTTCTGCAGTGGAAGGGCACAAACAAGGTAACATATCGTAATTACAGCAAGACATTTTGATTTATTCATTCATATCTATTTCCTTAGAAACCGGACAGGTATAATCGGCCATGTAATGATTCAATTGCTGGGACATCTCGTGTGCTGCCTAATTAATCAGACCATCCGAGGTATCGACACACACGGCCTTACAGTCACAACTCTTGCACTTCTGGAAAAAGCCACAATTAGCCGTGAGACAGGGGTCGACGAAACAGTTGATCAATGTTGTACACTTGGATTTAACAGCACCTGGGTGGCGAGAGAGAGAGAGAGAGGGATGCAATATTAGTACTCTCCTGCTGTTTGATATTTCACGCGTATGCTATTTAGTGGCTATCACACGAGTGTTGTTGGATATCAATCCACGAGTTTTGAGCAAACTGGTATTGATACGAGATTTAACGAGCATTCGTTGCGACTATACGAGTGTTGTATCCATGGTTAAACCATGTTACGGGGATTCAAACTAAAACATAGTCATTTCACCAGCAGACCCAAGACAACATTCCATTCATCGTGATTCACTCCATAACCGCATTGCCTCCAAAACTCCTTTTTTAAATGAACCTTTACTTCTTGAAATTAAAACGAAAATGAAGATTACATAATTCTAATTCGTAACAGACAGTTGTTGATTTGAATTGTAATGTTAAATATCGCCCAAAGTGGCAATTTCTCCCAGTTATTATATAGCTGAGGTAACCACAAGGGCTAGATTAATTTGTTTAATGACCTTGATTCTTATTATACTGCCCAGTGTTTTGCTCATATAATTATACGTATTGTGTTACTATGAATAAGTAAAGATGATATTCAATGTTAACAGTAAAGATGGCCACTCACTTATCATGCAAGTATGACACTTTTGCATGACCGACGTATAACCGATTATTTGCCCACACACTTATCATGCTTTGGTCATGTCTGTGTCCAATCCAACGATTGAAATCGCCGCATCACGACAAACGGTTTATAACTTGTTTCACGATCAAATACCATCTTATCACTTATTAATAACGGTCATTTTTACTCTAGATGACGCGACTTAACGATGCAGAAAATGAATGTTAGACTTCAAGTCGAGACCGGAGAATCGCGACCTAATTAGCAGTCATGATTTCCGAAAAGTCAGGGGACCCCTTGCACTATAATTATAAGTATTGTGTTCCTATGAATAAGTAAGATGATAAATGCTACTCTCTGATTGGTTTGTTACAATGTGATTACCTCACTGAGGTTTCCCCCATAACAATTTAGACATGGTAAAATACAAAGATGCTAAGTATTATCAACACACTTTGTAAGAGTAAGATAAATATTTGACGTCTGCTATTCTTAACTAGCCGAGAAGAACCCGTTGTTTGCGTTTGCTAGGTAACCTATTTTCAAACCGCTGATCGTCTTTCGTACTGTTTTCCATTAAACTTTTGAATTTTGAATTAATGTTCTGGGGGAGTTCAAAGGTTAGGTATGATGGTAAGACGTACAAACACCAAACAAAACTTGGTCTCGTCATGCCACGAATTTGGCACGTCATACACATGCCATACTTCATACTTTATCCTTTCATCATGCAAGCATGCTTGACGTATGACATTGGCGTTGCGTCCTTAGGTAAGGCACTTAATTCTGCTTACCTCACTCGACTCAGGTGTAAAATGAGTACCCGGCCGAGGGCATATCCACGAAGTTCACCATGCTCTATGCGCTTTACAGTGTATAGTTTACCCCCGGCAGGCCATAACACTCCTGTATCCTCCTCAACTCCATGGGGAGTATACAGTGCGAGCTGCCGGTTAGGCGCTTCGGCACTAGCATTCTTACAAGATCGTTCGCAGAGAATGCAGAGATAATGATATGATACATATGATAATAACAATAATAATAGCAATGATAACAATGACGCTGATGATAGTAATTGATGATAATAAAATCAAGAAATGAAATACAATTGATGATGATGACGACGACGATGATGATGATGATGATGATGATGATGATGATGATTCTAGTTTTGCAACAAGTTACCAAGTCTGTTCATAAATTCGTGGACACACAAACTAACGATTATCCCAAAGACAGTTGTAGATTTTTAGTTACGACAAAGATTATAATTTAGAAACATTAAAATCTCCATGCAGACTGTTATTGACATACATTCTAATTTGTGTGTCTACGAATTTGTGAAGACACTATAATGATATTATACCATATCTATACGTCAATGAGTTCAACCCAAACCCTAATTACTACCACGGTCACTCCAATACTTGTTCTAGTCATAACAAATCAAAGGTTACATACCTGTCGTCGACGGGAGTGTCAAACAACACACAACAACCAGTAGGGCGACAGCTGTAAACTTCATGCTTCTCTTTGGATAGACAGTTCAATGCAGATGACAAAAGGATAGAAATCCAACGTGTGTGTGTGCAGTGGACGACCAAGACTCGTAACTGGTAACAGTCCTTTACCACCAACGTATTAAAAATATCATGACGTCTTTGTTTGTTTTTTTTGTCAGATAGGTTAATCTTATTAATATTATTCTTATCTTTACAATACAGATGGCAGTCACTGATAAGGCCCTAAAAGGTGTTTCATCACATTCTCATCACTCTATCTCACATTCTCTCTCTCTCTCTTTCTCTCTCTCCCCCCCCCCTCTCTCTCTCTCTCTCTCTCTCAGTGAAAACACAGAAAGTCTATATTATAACTCATTAGAAGGGAAAACGGACGCACTCAGCGCGTGAAAGGGTTTGATACACGTTCTGGGTTTTCATTTATTGAACAGCGAGAATTTGAGGCAGGGAGATGTGATGCTGCTCCCAATGGGGCTAAAAGTTAAAGAGTGTTTTTAAAACATCAAGCTCCATTAATATTTGAAATGCATTGTTAGGGCCAATTCCATGTAACGACAAATTAACGGTACACAAGACGCCCTATAATCTGACGCATCTGTCTGTCGTTTGACGACCGTGGATATACACAAGACACCCACAACTAGTTACCTACGTTCTGACCAGCACGAGTTACCAAACATACACAGCTGGAGATACTATGGATCTAATTATTTCTGACAAGTAAAGTAAAGTAAAGAAGAACACTTATATAGCGCATATCCACGAAGTTCATCATGCTCTATGCGCTTTACAATG
>JARBEQ010257757.1:0-10685 GCA_030265355.1 Tritonia tetraquetra
GATTGATTTATGATTGATTATATGTCCACCATTGTAAAATGACAAAATGCCCGAAAGGGATAAATAAAGATTATTATATATTTTATTTTTTTCGTATTGATCCTAGGGCAAAAATGAATTAGTCTCTGCTCTCCTCTGGCACTTTTTTTTCACTTTATCCTTCCTTTTCTATAACTCCATATTGATTTCTGATGTATTACCGACACTAGCATTTACGTCCACTACTATCATAGTTTCTTGATTTGGATTAGCATTTTCAACAACTAATTGTAGTTAGTTGATAAAATCATTTATTTTCGTTTGGACCCTAGCCTACAATAACCTTAATGTTTTTCCTATCAGTTCTAGATTAACTTCTAACAGACTTTCATTGATGAAATGATAATCTAAGTGGCCAAACGATTCATCTATTGACAATAAAGCTACACCCGCTCTAGCTGTTTGCATGTGTATTGACACCTGAATAAATCAATTCTTCTAAACATAAGATCCCTTGTCCCTTCCTTTGTGTTTCTCTATTATCCCTAACATATTATGTTCTACACCATTTAACTCTATAATTTCCTTCCCACTAATAGGCCTAGTATTCCACGTAATTGTCATAATCCTTCTACTCACCAAATTCGTCTCTGGAAAAGTCAGTCCGTTCATCAATATATATATATCTTGTGCTCTGAACCAGTTATTTCGGGAAGTATGGGGTTAGCCCATTGTACCCTATGTAGGTGTTGGGGCTGCCACCTTAAAGCCTCCTACCAGGTCTATGTCCACATGTGTCTGGCTCCTAACCATTGACTTGTCCAGCGCGGGTGTCATTTGGGCGCGCAAGCTACCCCACCACGTCGAGGTTTGGACAAAAGAGGACGAATAATAATAAAAATAATAGTAATAATGATAATGATAATAATAATGGTAATGACAAAAAGGAAGAAGAAAAAGAAGAAGAAGAGGACGATGATGATGATGATGGTGATGATGGTGATGATGGTGGTGGTGGTGGTAGTGGTGATGATGACGATGCTGATAATGATGACGACGACGACGACGACGATGATGATGATGATGATGATGACGATGGTAGTGGTAGTGTTGGTGATGATGATGATGATGACGAGTGAACTTTCTTTCCCCTGGAATGTATATTATTATTCATTTAACCAGCGCTTAATTAAACAGCTGTGTCCTGGGTGGTGGCAGCAGCCCTCACACCCCACCTCTGTATAAATGTTATTACGTCCGTGTGTGACGAGTGTCGGGTCAATGTAAGTGTATGGGTGTGTATACGTGTGTGGGTATGTGTGTGTATGGGGGTATAAGTGTGTGGGAATGTATGTATGTGTGTGTGTGTGAGAGAGAGAGTTTGTGTGTGATTGACAGACAAGGACAAATATTGGATCAAAGTATCAATGACGGATTTAATCAGTCGGGTCTTCCTTTATCTATCGCTGGGAAAACAGAATGGGGGGGGGGGGGGGGGGGGGGGAGGTGATGAGATGGCGGGGCGTTTCGTTCGATCGTTAAGGCAGAAAAGGGGTGGGGGGATCGAGATGGGATTGGTGATTGACCGACGGTCAACATAAGTATAGACTTGTTGTCAGACGTGATTTCACCCTGGTGGCGCTGGCTCAACCTGTGGGTGGTCATTTTATATTAATCTTTATTTTTGCTATTTGGATCAGACGGGTCGTGTTTTGTGCGCACTGTGTTAACGTGAGCTTGAAATGGGTCTATGTGTTATGTGTTTCATGATTTAAAAAAGAAAGGTTATATCATAGGCGGTTGAAAAAAACAAAAAAAACAAAAAACAATACAAGATTCCATGTGAATCCCGGCAGAGCCACAGAGAACCCGGACATCTGTATCGAGATACAGATTTAACCATTTCGCAAGGGATGCTCCTTGATGATATCAAATTAGATATAGTTTAGAGTAAACCTTCACAGCGTCATTGGCAAAGCCGGATGTTGATACCCCCATCTCCATGGCGTTTTTATGGTTCTAATCCAATGTTGTTCTTCGTGTGAACACCAAGCCTGGATTGTATTAAAGACGTGTGTGAACCAAAGACTCGACGTCTTCTCTTCTGTGTCAAGAAATGGATGAAAATGTGAGAGTGCCAGGAAAATAACCATGGAGAAGAATAGTGGTTAGGCCACAATGAAAATAGAACTATCATTACCAGTACGTGCTCCACTTCTATTTCAATTATGGTCTCTTTTGGTGGTTCGATACAAACAATTGCAAGGATTATGCAGAGCATCAACAAGCTTCCAGCTTATTCAACTTACTTCCCTTTTTTACACCAATTCTCAAATGAGATTTGGAAAAGTATTCTGCGACACACCAGCGTCCTATACAGGAAGTGACAAATTGTCTCTTGTCCGGTTCACGCTACCGAGACCGGGCCAAGCTTCCGCCCTATGAGCCTAAACAGCCTAATGACATACTAAACACATAAGGGGTTATCTCAAAGGCAGTTCTGACTTTTATCTAAAAGCACGTCTCCGGGAGAAATTTAATCGAAGACGTAGCCTTGTCAACAACTTGTAAGGTTTTCAACAAAATGTGTTTCACGCCCGCTACCCCCAGTTTTCACAAGCGTGTGCATTATCAAATTAGTAGCAAATGTCATTAATCACGTCACGCATTAGAATGCATAATGTCAAGACAACCGTTTCCTTCCGTGTCTGGTCTTTTATAACATTCAGAGGCTATGCAAATTAAATACTGTATCCTATAACCGACCGTAACGTTTTTTTTTGTTTTTTGTTTTTTTTTAACCCGGTAAAGTTCGCCGTATGGTCTGTGGTTTCTAAAACAAAGAACATCTTGAGACTATCCCGTAACAAAGCGTTACTATGTATACCAAATTGTGAAACAGAGTGGGGAGAGAGGAAGAGAGGGAGGGAGGGATGGTCTATTTGGATGCTAATGCTGCAAATGCAACAGCCACAAATCACCCAATAATTACAGTGTTACTGTCTCCGGGATCCTAAAAGTGTCAAGCTTAAACACGAAAAATCCGATATTTCCTCCCACCTATATGGCGACTGTTTCGATACCATTATCAATGTACAAAAATACTGTTTCTTCATTAAAAAGATCTTGATAGACGGGTTGTCCAAAAGTATGTATACAGTTCTATAAGAAATATTGCAAAGGTCTTTGATGAGATATTTTGATCAGATTTATTGTAATGTACTCAGTGGTTATCAACGTTTTTAATCACATTTCATTTTTCCCGTACCCTGTTGATTAAATAGATAGTGTGCTGACCCAAACATGAACTCATATGGACACCCTGTATTACAATTATTCCTCTTGATTTTTGTCTCATAGTTAATCATATTTAAATTGTCTGTAGTTGTTGACATGACTTTTGTGTCGATGTGTAGCTTAGATACTATAGACTATAATATCACGGTTTAATGTTTGCCAGTGGAATGAATACAAAGGAAATCACCCCTACTCTCGCATTAGACCAACCACCCAACGCATGACTGAGGGGGATAGCAATTGTGTATGATGCATAACACAACAAAACGTTTTATCACAGCTTTCTGAACTAAACGAGTATTCTAATGGAAGCGTCAGTGACAGGACACTAAATTATATGGATTGATCTTCCTTGCAAAGTGGAACAGACTGTTACAGATCGATTGCATGGTTTACAATCATAAGACGTAATATTCCTATGGCTTATTACGACAGAACTGTTACTTAAACCTCCCTGTACTATTTGATAAAACGTTAAATGGTGTCAGTGTTACGCCCTTGGCAACACATTTTAGGTCATATCAAAGTCGGGATCTCAGAATCATAGTCAATCTCCGATGGGACTGAATTCCATTGGAATCATCAGAGTCAGAGCCACAAAACTCGAGAAAGTTCGAAGGAAAAAATCCCAACGTCTCCGCCGGAATTCGAACCCAGTACCTTCTGCTCACGAAGCGAAAGCGTCGACCGCTACGCCACGGGGCCCTTCCCCTACTATTTCATAATAATGGTATCATACTATAATGAAGAAAGCCGTAGATTTTATGCAGCACACAATAACAGGCACGCCCTTTAATAATAGTTACGAAGCAAATCGGTGCCAGAAAGGCGAAAAGGATATACCGGAAGTCGTTGGTAAAATTATAAACCCACAATCGGTTACGAAACTAATTACTGTGGGTAGGATGTAAATGGTAAACAGGAATTCACTGAATAGAAATGCATTTCATAGCTGGTATAATCAAACCCAACTCATTATAAAGGTTAAATTAGCATTCTGGTTCATTTAATGACAACGTATCGAGGCCAATCGCCCTCATTGCCAATGTCAATGCTGCTTTGTACACGTATTTTCCTGGCCATTTTAAAATTATATGCAAATGAGGCCGGCAATAGGATTTTAAGCACTACGTAATGACAATAATTGATGCTGTAGGAAAAGACTGCAATCACATACATCAACTTTCTGGCGGTCGTTATCTCGAAAATCACAAGGTTAGGATGGAGCAATCAGAGGGAATTTCTTAAAGGTTGCAGTAATTAGTATTACAGTTTTGAATAAGTAGAGGACGTTAATAATGGCATTACTTTCAAAGGGAGAATGAATGTAAACTGCTGGTGGCACTGCCAAGGGTGCGGCGGATGGATATTATTCTCCGGGAGAAATCGGTTGTCAGCATCCATGGGGTTAATTTCCCAGAGAAGGTTTGAAAGGGGGGGGGGGGGGGTAGAGGGCTAGTTCATGTTATATAATTCCCTGGGTCAATCCACTTAACCGTTATGCAACTTGGAGTCAAAAATCCGTTTTTTTTTATGTATAGGCCTACATACTACTTAGAGAGGGGTGGGGGAGGGGATGTTGAGTAATAGTTTACAGGATTGTACGGTTGGTATCATTGAATTGTGGTATTGTCGAACTGTTCTAGTGTTTATTGGAGACATCTACAACAAAATTAGGAGCAGTTTAATGGTCATTGGCCTCCAGTGTTGTAAAGTGTCTATTACCTCGGAGAGAGTGAAACAGGACTGATCTGTTCGTTTATTCTATCTCCTCTCATGAAGTTGTCTTTTAGTCTTCATTCCCATGATATCCTGTCATTTATCTTTCATGGAATGATATATTACAACAGGGAATGTCTTGCTCCTAACTATCTATCCCATACGGTCATGTTTTTCTTTCTTTGGAAGTAAAATTAATTTTTTGTTTGTTTGTTTTTACATAGCTGGCATTCCCTGTAAAATATATTGAACATCTGCTCTTGAACTGTCCATGCTTTGGAGATCACAAGCACCACCTCCTCTCCACACAGCACTTAGTACATAACATACTGTACTCGGACGCAGCACAATTGAAGCAAAACTATCTACCTAGAGAAAATAATGTTGCGCTGTTCAAAGCACCCTGCTGTCACAACAAAGGGGATTTAATAACAGCAATGATAACAACACTTCTGGCACTGATAACACATTAGGAAACATTATAGAAAGGCAGAGTGTATGGGACAAAAGAACAAAAGTGGAGCCTACGTTGGTGCTGGTAACAGTTGTAGCGCGTGGACATCACTCAGACGTAAGTTATAGGTGCATGATGCTCAGTCGGTTGAGCGATATCCCTCTTTATTCATCTTGACACGGATAAGCTTAGTCCGATTCACACTGTAGTATGTAACGTTTCTTCTTTTCTTTGGCTTTATCTCAGGCCCTGTCAATAAACATATTATTTACATGGTGACACGCAATTATAGTATAGAACTTAAACTAATCTGATTACGCAGGGATAGTACGTCACCTTCGGCGCATGTGCGATTTTCTTCTTCGTCGCACGTGCGATTTTCTTCTCTCTACCCCTCATTCGGTTACTGACTGGCCAGACGATAGGTCTTAACCGAACTGTTCGACATTACTATACCCATTCTCGTGTTATGTGTTCTGTGTTTTTTGTCTATTAGCTGAAAGAAGGGCGTTGTGGCCCGAAACGTTCTACGTCCCTGTGCTTTGTCCCTTTTGGAAGTTCATACTATTCCCTTTCCCCTCTTGTTCTGTTATGCAGAGATATGGGCGATTACCCGATATTGTTTGGTCCAATGCAGGCAGACAGTTTCGAAATACATAATAATTAAAATGCGACAAAAGGGGATAGATTATAGCTATTAGTCGAATTAATCTGTGGGCGAATGAATGTCATGAGACACCGCTATTATTAACGGAGTAATTCAAAGGGAGGTAAGAGGCTTATAATAATCTACGAGATAGGGGTTGCACGCAGAATATTGTATTGTTGTTTTTTCGGTGTGTCGTAGAAACTAGCTAAATTGTTACAATTAGTCATAATCAATGAGGTAGACATGTGAAAAAGAACAGGCATTTGCGTTAATTAGCGGCAACATGGGGTTGAGGATTGTAAGTAGTCGTTTTAGTCGAAGTTTGGATTGATGCAACGACGTAGTCATTGTGTGTGTCGATGTATAATAGATGCATAGATATCATCGTGAGAGCTTCAAGGGCTACCAGAAGTCAACCATCTTCTTTATTTTTGAGAGCCCAACATCATCTCCTAGATCACTGGACCATAACCTGCTATGGCCTGCCTTCTAGGTATGATGTCATGAGAGTTCCGGACTCAAGTGCATACCAGATATTAGCTAGGTACAGTAGTATGCACTGGCCGGACTGGAACAAAATCCGAGGACGCCAGGATTGTATTGCAAACACTCGCCGTGTACCAGACGGGTATAGCACCGATAGATGCCAGCATTGAATTTTAACTTGCATCGATCGCAGGGTCATCCTCCCAAATGACTCAAATGATTCATAGGTAACAGTCTCATTTGTGGACACTAGCACTCCGCTAGAATAAGTCTATGATAGTCAAGAATGGGCAAAACAGAAGTAGTAAGTTATCTCGTGCAGAGAATTGCTCATAGCACCAGCACCTGTCATATCGCAGTTGGCGACTTGCCAATACGAGAGATTTAGTGAATGGATTTTTGGCAGATAAGTAGAGATTGTGTACTGTTTATACGTCTTGTGTAAACTTGTTTTATATCTTTATGTCTTTTTCAATTTGTATATCCGTTGCATAACCCAACATAAAAGAAACAGGTTGTTGGGTGTTGCTTAGAAAGGGTGACTATGAACAATCAAGACTAAACAATATAATTATTTTAGTTAAGTAGCTGTAGTCAGAATATGTTGTTACGAAACAGTTCAACTTATCATGAATTGCCTCGTTAACAAAATGCGTCCAAGGCCATACTTATCCCAAGTTCATTACGACCGATCCAATTAGTTAATTGATGACGTACTCTCAAAACTTGTTAATTTGATTGTGTTACGCTCTTTTCCCAACAGAAAGGTTATATCAATGGCGGTACAACACAGAAAGGTTATATCAATGGCGGCTCATTCAGCCAGTGCAAACAGAGCCCATAAAAACTCCGAAAGGCCAAGAGATGAAAAATACTGCAAAAGCATGATTCGAACCCTATACCTCCGCATCGGAGGTTAGTGGCTTAACCACTTAACCACTTAGCCACAGAGGCTTCCACTGTGTGCTCAAATTGATTTCCATAACACCATCTTGTTTTATCGTGTTTTTGTTCTGCCTGATGTATTAATGATTGGTGTCTCGTTCCTTTATATTTTTGATAACAAGATTTAATAAACGTTGGCCGCATTTGTTGATAATGATATGATAATGATATTTGTATGTTGAAAAGAAGGTTAGCCATTTCTGCATATTATGTCAAAAAGTTTAAAGTTTAAACTTGTTAGTTTTACGCCCTTGGCAACACGTTATAGGTCATATCGAATGCGAAGGCGTGACCTCAGAATTATAGTCCATCTCCGATATGACTTGATTCCAATGGAATCCACAGGGTCAGAGCCCTGAAACTCGAGAAAATATCAAAGGAAAAAATCCCAACGTCTCCGCTGGGATTCGAACCCAGTACCTTCTGCTCACCCGCCAACCTTGACTTAATGTCATTGGCCTCCAGTGTTGTAAGGTGTATATTACTCACGGAGAGAGTGAAATAGGACTGATACTAATAATTTTAGTACTTTTGATTTTTCTTACCCAGAGGTTGTTGGTTAAAAACATACCTGCTTTCTCGTGGGTTGGTGGTCGGTTAGATGTCTGACTTGTTTGGGCTATTTTTATTCAGGGACGGTAATTCGCGCCGCTTTTCGTCACATTAACCAACCGATGATACGATACGCCGACAACCCCCTGTCGAACATTCGCGCCGCTTTTCAGGGAAATGGTCGATGTGTAATCGATATTACACTTAGCCTTTGAGGGTATTATTAGCTCACAGTTAAGAGTTGGAACAACGAACAAAAAACATTAGCGACCAAAACAGTTGAACCTGTTTACAGGTGTTTACAGGTGTTTACAGGTATTTTCAATGAATGTGACATTATTCACTCTCGTCACTTAAGATTCCTTAACTAAGTTGTATTTCCGTTTCTCTGTGATATCGAACTTGTAGTCAAAATAACTTGTCTGTACGAAGAATTTTTCGATGATTTAAGTATTGTTATTATCATCAATGTTAGCATTATCATTATTATTGTTATTACCATTATCATTATTATTGTTATTACTATTTTATCATTATTACCATAAAATGTCAGTTCTACGTACCGAATGATAATTAGTATTGAAGAAACCGTGGACTGTATTCAATTATATGTGGTGGTTATAGTGTTGGTGGAGGGTGAGGAGGTGGTGGTAGAACTTCAATTTAAACAGTGCCATAAACCTGAGTCGACTGTATAACGAGTTTCCATAATGAAGTGTAAAAAGCCAAAATACACGCACATAAAAAAGTCTACAGAGATCGAATCTGTGAAAAATGTTATTAGACAGAAACAGTGCAGTATAGAGAAATCTGCACAGTTATAAAATGGTACAAAAATAATAATATCTCGCCTTGAACTCGTTCAGTGATGTTTAGGTCATTGAACGCAAGAAAACTCGTTGCATACCATTTTCTTCAACAAGTTCGGGGAAGTGCAACTCGTCTCATTTGTGCCATGCTATCGCACAATACAAATCCCATCACGTTTTACTATAGTTGTATTTGGGGACTTGGATATGATTTGCATTTCATCAAAACACGAACATGTTTGGGAAAAATGATTTTTCCAATCCAGTTTTTTCGTTATGAATAGAATCCTGGGTGTTATTTATTGTGCCACATATTTTAGAGAACCGTCTGACATTTCCAGTAAAATGCATTGCACTACATTCATAATAATAATAATATGCAAAAATAGATTTAAAGATTATAATATTAGGTAAACATTATATATTGGACTTTGATTCATACCGCGAGGAACAGAGGCGAAGCAATAAATTATTGCAAGTAACATCCAAATTCCAACGCAACAGTAAAATGTATTTTTTTTGTTTACATATTGTTTGGAGCCATTAGCGGCTATTTTAAAATTCAAAATCGTGATCGTCATAGTTCTTGTTTAAATTCGCGTAACTCAGTCGAATATTTCGTCCCTTAAGGGCCAGTTAGCGTATCATCGTTGTTCAAGATTAGGAGAGACAAAAAACTGAATTCGCCTATCAGGGTGTGCATAATATAGATGAAAACGCACAACTATGATACGCGAAACTAGCTCTTAGTTTTGCGAATAAACAATGAAAGAATAATGTAACAGTGCCAGAAAAACAAGCCGAAGAGAAAGAAGAAAATTGACATGTCGAAGCGGGGAATCGAACTGTAGAGGAAAACCTACTAGACCAGTGAGCCATCACCACTCCTTCTGTCTGGTACTGTTGCATTATTCTTTCATTGTTTATTCATATCATCATCAGTGCCGGCTCCATTTTCATTATATTAACTCTTATTTTTGCGTACTTTCAGAGACCGTAGAGTTAACGAGGCATGTAAAGTGTCAGGTAAAAAGCGTATAGGTCACTGCGTGGTTACCAAAATAACGCTGGTAAACAACCAATGTTTAGTGGTAAATGTTCAGTTAAAAAGCAACACGCTTGCCTATATTTACCGGCTCTATTTGAAAATAGTTCAATCCACACTCATACGCTGCAAGCAACCCATTTGTCATGATTACATGTCTCGTTAACTCTACAGTCTCTGGTACTACTCACTACATTTTTGACGGTTAACAATAGATTCTCAAATCACGTACCTCATGAGGATGAACAATTTAAAAAAAACACCTAAAATGTAATAATTACACAACACTCTCATAGATATGGAATAAGAAGACCTTTCCAACGGTGTAAAAAAATTCGCGCCAAAATCATGATACGCGAAACTGACTCTTTGGGGACGATGTGATGGTGACGCACTTGTTGAAACCCTACACTGTGTACACCGAGCTGTGATTGCGCATCAACCCTTTCCCGGCCGAGTTCGAATTCAAAAGAAACCGATATGTCTATCGATTGTTAACCGCAAGAAGAAATTCATGTTACACAAACACCTAAACTGTATCGATAAGCAGTAGTAGCAACGATTGTCAATAATAAGATAAACAACTTGGCTTTTTCACTATATAATGAGCGAGGACAAATCAAGAGTTGTTTCCCTTGGATTGTCTTGGGGGTTTTTCACTCAAAGGTTAAGGCCCCTCTCCTTTGTGACCGACCTTGCTGCGGTGGAGAGGCTTGAGTGGTCTAATGACTTTGAGGGCTATACCAAACA
>JARBEQ010257768.1:0-10685 GCA_030265355.1 Tritonia tetraquetra
GATACAACAATACCAGTTTAGGATTGAGCTGACAGACACAACATTAACAGTTTAGGATTGAGCTGACAGACACAACAGTAACAGTTTAGGATTGAGCTGACAGACACAACAGTAACAGTTTAGGATTGAGCTGACAGACACAAGAGTTACAGTTTAGGATTGAACTGACAGATACAACAATACCAGTTTAGGATTGAGCTGACAGACACAACATTAACAGTTTAGGATTGAGCTGACAGACACAACATTAACAGTTTAGGATTGAGCTGACAAACACAACAATACAAGTTTAGCATTGAGCTGACAGACACAACTTACCATGGTGTGTGGCATCCAACACGATCAGCCAAAATGGTAGAATCCTACTCCACGTATCCATAGTTACGAATGTCAGTAAGAGAACGAATGTCAATAAAAACGAATGTCAATCTTCACTTGACTAGTTCTAGTTATTCATCCATTGGTTTTCCACACAAAACATACAGAAACGTTCTTTTCAATACAGAGAGATCATATCAAAGGTGATTCAACAGAACTTGAGAAAATTTCAAGTGAATCTCCAGGGCAGAGTCATGAAAACTCTGAAAATCCTCACAAGACGGGATTCAAAGGCGGACCTCCTTATCCAAAGGCAAGTGACTAAATCGTTGCCCTAAGCACTCCAACAACATCAGCCTTTATCTTTTCTTCTCTTTTTTTATCTTTCGATTCTAATTATTGATCAAATGGTTTTCAAAAAAAAATCGTACAGAAATGGAATGTGCAATACTACATACCAACATACATCACATATGTGTAGTAGGTTGATAATAAGCAATGCTTAATACAACGAACGCTTCATGACATGAATATTATATGGATATTCAACTGAACACTTAGATAATAAGCTCCTGGAAGTTAGTGGCTGTTTCATATAATTGTATACATTACCGATCACTTTTGCCAATTCTGAAATCCACCACTCTTCTCGATTAAAGGCTATTTCGTACGTTCTTTTCTTTTTTTTCTCCGTTTCAAAAGAGTTTCACTTGGGCAGACATACTAAAATTTCCCTTCATTACAACACACGATACACAAAGTAGTAGTAGCTATTTATTGTACAGATGAAAGCACCCTTACATCTACGGAAACATATTTACAGCTGTTTTTCTCCAGTCGATACCAGAACGAGGCAGACATCAAATTATATTTTTACTTTTTTTTTTCTCCCTCTCTAACGAAAAACAAATGTCATCGCCGATACAAAGAGCGAGACAGATATTTAATTTGTTTTCCCCCTTTTCTTTTCCTCTAACGAAAAACAACAACTCTCATCACTGCGGAATTGAACACATCAAGAATACCATTTCCGTATTATTTGTTCCGAGAGTGACTGAGGTAATAGAACAAGTGGGGGATGGAGGGATGTCAATAGAGGAGGTGGTGGCATCGACACATCGACACTATCGCAATCTCATACCCCCCTCACACACAGACTAACACACACACACATACACCAAACATGACGTAAACTTTACAGTCCAGTCACCCTGCACAGAATAGCATTAATGTCCCGTTTAATACCTCTGCCCTTCTCACTTTTATTTCTCTCACTCTTTTTTTTTTCACTACCCCCACCCCCACTCTTCTCTGCTTCTCCACCTCACTCATACAAGATATCACAGATGACATGACACACGCTATTCATTGCTCACATACACGCACATACAAACACAAACGCTGTCCATTGCTCACAGACACACGTTGTCCATTGCTCTCTTACACACACACACACACACACACTTGTCAATTGCTCACACACACACGTTGTCCATTGCTCTCTCTCTCTCTCACACACACACACACACACGCGCGCGCATGGTCCATTGCTCACACACACGCTGTCCATTGCTCACACACACGCTGTCCATTGCTCACACACACATTGTCCATTGCTCACACACACTCTGTCCATTGCTCACACACACGTTGTCCATTGCTCTCTCACACATATTATCCATTGCTCACACACGTTGTCCATTGCTCTCTCTCTCTCTCACACACACACACACACACGCTGTCCATTGCTCTCACACACACACGCTGCTCATTTCTCTCTCTCTCTCTCTCTCTCTCTCTCTCTCACTCACACACACACACACACACACACACACACGCTGTCCATTGCTCACCCATACACACACGCTGTCAATTGCTCACACACACTGTACATTGCTCTCTCTCTCTCACACACACACACATACACAGACACACACGCGCTGTCCACTGCTCACACACACACGCTGTCCATTACTCTCTCTCACACACACACACACACGCTGTCCATTACTAACACACACACACACACACGCTGTCAATTGCTCACACACACACGCTGTCCATTGCTCACACACACGTTGTCCATTGCTCACACACACGCTGTCCATTGCTCTCTCACACATATTATCCATTGCTCACACACACGCTGTCCATTGCTCTCACACACAAACGCTGCTCATTTCTCTCTCTCTCACACACACACACACACACACGCGCTGTCCATTGGTCACCCATACACACACGCTGTCAATTGCTCACACACACTGTACATTGCTCTCTCTCTCTCACACACACACACAAACACATACACAGACACACACGCGCTGTCCATTGCTCACACACACGCTGTCCATTACTCTCTCTCTCTCACACACACACGGTGTCCATTACTCACACACACACACACACTGTACATTGCTCTCTCTCTCACACACACACACACATACGCACACACACGCGCGCTGTCCATTGCTCACACACACACGCTGTCCATTACTCTCACACACACGCTGTCCATTACTCACCCACACACACACACACACACACGCTGTACATTGCTCACACACACGCTGTCTATTGCTCTCTCACACACACACATACACACACACACAAACGCTGTCCATTACTGACACACACACGCTGTCCATTACTCACACACATACACACACACGCTGTACATTGCTCACACACACGCTGTCTATTGCTCTCTCACACACACACACACACACGCGCGCTGTTCATTGCTTACACACATACACACACGCAGGCATGCCGCTGTGTCATCAGACTCCCACCCCTACCCCCTTCCCATTTCCATATCATTCCATCTTGCTTATCTCATTGTGTATAGATCCCTCTCCTCCCAGTTTAACAAACACGCACGCTCACACATATGACAACACACACACACACACAAACACAAACACATTCAAGCACAGCCAAACACGCTCACACACACAAAAAGACAAACACACACACAAACACACACCCTCATACAAAGTTAACAAATAGATAATATTACAAACAATCATACTACACACCCAAGCACTCACTCAAAAATAAATGCAAACATACCAACACGCTCACGCACTCAAAGAAACACACACACTCACATAGAGCAACACACACTTAAACATACACACATCCTTACAACTCACAGATAAAGATAATGCCAAACAATCAAATACGTACACTTGCATGTACACACTCTTAACATTCACTCCAATACATAAATAAATGAATACACCCACGCCTACATACGAACAAACAAAAACAAAAACAACGCCGAGACAATGCTGAACATTGCTGGCCCAAGCACTGCAATGCGCTATATCGGGGGTTCGATCAAATAGATAATCAAGACAACCCAAGTTGTCTGACAACTTAGGATTTGAATTTGGAGTCAGTTAAATCTAAGATGATAATAAAAACAAATTAGCATATTTTACTATATAATGAGCAAGGACAAAATAAGAGGTGTGCCCTTGGATTGATGCAGTGGGGTTTTTTTTTACTAAAAAGGCACAGAACTATAAATACTACCAGAAGTGGCAATGAGGCTATTATTTTGCCCCCTTCCTACAAGTGATACCTTACGTCATAGGCGCAAAGATCAATGATCGTTGATAAGCGGCGTACAGAATTGTCCAATTCGGCACGCCTTCATAATGCACGCCTCTATAACAACACGCGCACTACTTTTGTGCTCTATACCTAAAATATCGCTGCCAAACGACGCTATAAAACATGACGTCATAAATAGTACACTATAATTTTTTAAGTCTAGACGGTCTAGATTAATAGAATTTCATTTTTAACCATATATATATATATATGCGTATGAATACTTTGCCCTTACATATTGATAATGTCAACAAATGTTAGTCTGTGTTTAGAATAATGTTATAGATTAAATTCGTTAGAATATTGATTGATTATAATCATTGTTTCCGTACGCTTGTTATTACTTTTTTTACTAGGACAGTGTGTGTGTTTTGAGAGAGGGGGGGGGGGGGGAGAGAGAGAGAATAAAATATTATTTCCACTCTTGAAATGGTTTTTTTAGTTTTTATTGACTTGGCCGCAAAAAGGTCACGTGCAGAAATTGTATATTTATTTCCTAAACGACGGTGGTACTGCATTTTGTTTTGTTTACATCAAACAAAAAGGCGGGGTTAGTGCAAAAATGTGCACATGAAAAGTAACAAGGTACGCATAATGGCATATTGTTATTATCTTAAAAGAGTAACCAAGGAACGCCGCCATCTTGTTTGACGTAAACAATACATTCGTTTGTGCTATCATGTTTGGCCATTCTCATATTATCTGCTTACTCTATTGTTTGTGCTAAAACGATGTTTCAGTTCTACTCACGACACTTTCGGAAATTTCCGATTTCGACAGAAAGCAATAGCAACGTGTATTGAGTCAAACATGAGCAAACAATTCTTCCCCAAGTTGCTTTAGGACGTCCGCCCTTCCTCTTTTCCGTTCAGGGGCCCACGTCATTGCTGTCACACTGTCGTTGTTGAGACCTTTCCTCAGGATGTGGCCGATGTACTTCCATCTCTTTCTGCGTACTTCAGTGCTCATCCTCTCCATTGCGTACTTCAGTGCTCAGCCTGGCTCTCTCAAACACGACTTCATTTCTTGTATTATTATCTTGCCTCTTTATCGTCAGCATTCACTGCAGACATTTAGTCTGGAAGACGTCTAGCTTTTTGTTGCCTCCTTTTTGGGACCTTGATGAATTCCAAACATGAAAAACAAGAGAGAACAGATGACGACTTTGTCAAGGCCATGTCTTGCGTGATCTTTGTGTTTAAATGGTTTTATAAATGCACCAATAAAATAAACCGTGTAAAACTTCTAATAAAATTCACATTTAGTGAAAGGTACGAATCACTCTTAGTGAGTGGTACGAAATGCGGTGGTCCCGAGGGGAACCCTCCCACTACAAAGCATAGAATATCAATTGGGGTTTTTACATGCTAGATGGATTAAGGTGATTTATGTTCATCCCGCACGCTATTTCTCTATTGAGGTTAAGGTGACATAAATGTTTCATTCGTTAGACAAATGATACGTCAAAAAAAAAGCTACTTACTTTAAATGTGCTATAATAGTCCATGCACAAACTCGTGAACACACACATCAAGCGTGTGGGAGGCCTCGTGGCGCAGCGGTCAACACTTTTGCTTCGTGAAAAGAAGGTACTGGGTTCGAATCCCGGCGGGGACGTTGGGATTTTTTCCTTTGTACTTTCTCGAGTTTTATGGCTTTGACCTTTGACATGGCCTAAAACGTGTTGCAAAGGGCGTAAAACTAAAAACTTTAAGCTTTAAATCATTTTTATTTGTTTTGTTATCCAAACCACATTATACCCCTAAGGAATGTTGTGGCCAGGTCCATGTCCAACGTTGCTGAACACAGTGCTGGAAGAACTCTGGATCGGGTAGATCAAGCAGGTGATCAGCCCAATGTGCGCCATAACCTTGAATGGCACAATAAGCGTTACATTTTTAGGTGTTGCCCAAGTTTTGACCATAATAATATTTACTGTTGCCTGGGTGGCAGACCCCTCAGCTATAAGAAAACTGAGCAGATTTTGCCACATAAGGCGTTTAAATCAGTATGTATCACAATAACGGTCTGTTAGATTTTAATTAAACTTGACATGAAGATTATGACTGATAATGACGTGAACAAAAAAAATAGGTTTATGCGCCATTGATCCCTATTCAGTGACATCCTCTTTGCCTCTACAAGCCTAGATCCTCTCGTTTTTATTATTTCTGAAACTATATCCTGGCACATCTTTTGGGGTCTGCCTCTAGGTATTTTTTCTTGCTGTTTACATTCTAGTATTTGTTTATGGAATTCCGCTATCTTTCATTCTGTTTACGCGTCAAAACCATCTTAATTGATTTTTAACTATTTTCATTTCCAGATTATTAGATTTTACTTCTTCTCTTATTCTAGATGCCCAGAGTGGTAGAACCTTCCAGTCTTTATCAATAGCTGAGGGGCACCCACAAGGGCTACAGTAATTTGTTTATTGGCCCGTCTTTGATTAATGCTGATCAGTGTATTTCTCATGGTGCCAGAGTTGTGGATATAGTGGGCTGATCACCTGCTTGTCTGAAACTCTTGGATCCAGGTTTAAATTTCCACATTCCTACTTTTAAGGGATTCATAACTCTGCATTGCGTTGATATCAAATCCATTAGTATCATAAACAACAATGGACTAAGGATGCAACCTTGACTAACGCCTACATCTATTTTGAACGTATTTATTGTTTTACCTGCAATCTGGACAGTCCATTCTGGATTAAGACAAAAACCATTATGCGTAGTATAGTATAATTCGGGTTCCGGTCGTGTTTTGAAAAGTTCGTGGGGGTTCGTGGAGACCTCTGACCTCTGACATCCACAGGGGATTCGTAAGGTGGAGGGGGGGGGGGGGGAGAGAGAGAGAGATCAAGTTAGGGACACACTGCATTATAGTATGATTGATCGCCCTTTCTTTTAACTTGTAACTAGCCTGAGTAAATTTCCATTGCATTTTCTTAAATCAGTACATTTTTCTTCATGCTCAAGTGATCGTCATCGTCATCATCATCGGGAAAATTATAAGCATACTAAAGATAATAATGATTACAACGATGTTGTCGTAATCATCATCATTATCAGGATTGTTATCATTCTTCTCATCTTTTCCGTTTCCTCTTCTTCCTCCTTCTCATCCTTCTCTTCTTTCTGTTATCATTAAGATTATTCATATCATCGCCTTGTTATTATTATTATCATTATTATTATTATTAT
The DNA here is from genome assembly GCA_030265355.1 of Tritonia tetraquetra. Classification (NCBI taxonomy): domain Eukaryota; kingdom Metazoa; phylum Mollusca; class Gastropoda; order Nudibranchia; family Tritoniidae; genus Tritonia; species Tritonia tetraquetra. The sequence continues at coordinate 7,146 of JARBEQ010257768.1, forward strand.
TATCATTATTATCATTATTATCATTATTATCATCAGCAGCATCATTGCTATTATTATCATTGTTATCATTATCATTATTAGTATCATTATTATTGTTATCACTATTAATATAACTATTCGCAAGATTTTATCATCGATTTGTCTATTGGTTTATTTATCAATACATCTAACATTTTAATTCCTAGATTGGCACACAAATGACAAGGCCATTAATAGTTGATATGCCGTACGGTAGACAGGGAATTTGTGTCGTAATTCGGCCCAGTAGCAATTAGAGCCCTTGTGTGATCGGTTGAATAATCCTGGTCTTGCCAACTACTTTGAACGAATGTTGCTATACAGAGCCTGGAATCGGGAATCGACTATGGTTTTTATGAACATTTCTCTTTTGTTCTGTCAAGCACACATTTCACACACATGATCCGATCTATGCATTGTCTTATTTTGCCTTAACAAGACAAGTTTTGCACCAAGGCAACAGTAAATATTGTAATGCCCAGACTTGGCTAACACCTAAAAATGTGACGCTCATTGTGCCATTCAAGGATCGGGGTACAGTGGGCTAATCACCTGCTTGCTTTAGCTACCGCTTCCCGAGGCCTGGCGCGGGCGGCCCCGCCCCGAGAGGCAAGACCGCCGCTGCCGGGAGGGCCCGGGGGTCCGACGCTCCAGCGCCATCCATTTTCAGGGCCGGTCAATTCTGCAGTTGAGTATTAACATACTCCTTGGCGGGTTCCGACTTCCATGGCCACCGCTGTTGTGCTTTCTGTCTTTCTTATACAGTTCCCTGTTGCCATTATAGTGTAGGGCCCCTTCTATTAGGCGGATTTACTCTGGATCAAGATATCAGGCCAAGCAGGTGATCAGCCCACTGTGACATTTTTGTGGTAGGAATGAATTTCGCACGGACAGCGGCCTTTTTGGCCTACCCTTCTCGATTTCCAACTGCCTCACAACTTGCACACGGGACCCCCGAATGTATCGATAGGACTAGGTTCTTGATTCCACCTACCTTCATAGGGTCAGGGGAGTGGCAAATAGGTTAATACCGAGTGTTATGAAGAAAAACAACTGCCGTCGCCCCTGGGATTCGAACCCGGTACATAATTTCGCTTCAAAGGCCAGAACCATACCTCTGAGCCACTGGGACCCCCAAGTCATTTCATTTGTACCCTACCCAATGTAACATTTCACGAGTCATTATAAGCCTTTGTTTGCTATCTGCCTCTTCGTGTCCAAACAGTGGACGAGCCAACAGTGAATAACAACCACACTCGTCCAAAGGGCACTGGTGTGGTTAATGGGATTGGTCTGGGTGTGAATTGGGTAGTGAAACCAGAGTTATTCCCCATTGCATAATTTGGCCTTGTCGCCATCTAAATGTATCATTATGCCACACGCTTTTTTTAATCTTATTCTTTTTAAAAAAATGTTTTTTCTTGTTTTTAGTTTATTATTTTTCATCTTTCTTATTTCAAAACATGATTTGAAAATTTAAAAGAAATCAAAAAATCAAAATTTAGAATTCAAAATGAAAAAAAATTGAATCCTTATGCCAGAACCGACGTTAAGTCGCTCCAAAATCAATCAAGTAAGATTTCGGAGGGACGAGGCGGGATCGGGGACGGGCCCGGGCTGGGCGGTCTCAGTCCGCGCGCTCCCCGGACTCCCTGCTTGGGAGGGGCGGCGGCCAGATCGCCCGGAACGAGGCCCCCGGTCACAATATATTGTATTCTCCTTATTCGAGACGCGAATGTCGCGAGTGTCGTGTCAGGCATAAAGAGATATCAAAGATGTTAAATACATAAGATAAACAACTGAGCGTATTCCAGTATAATATAAGGCCGGCCTTATTTTCCCGAACACTCGGACACTCGGAGAAATAATGCAGACCTTATTTTCCCGAACACTCGTCTACTCCAAGAAGTGTAGCGTACACCCCGGCTATTTTTTATGGTGGCACTAACATTTCGTATGCAGAGTCACTTGTTTCGTGTCCCTGAACCCTAAAAATGGAACATACTCCGAGTGAAAAAAAAGGAAGAAAAGACCTGTTTTGGCATGACTGCGCATGCGTACGGTAACTAAGTCTTCGGGAAAATAGTCACTTCGATAATATAATGAGCGATGACAAAATAAGAGTTGTCCCTTTGGATTGATGCAGTTTTTTTTTTCAATAACAGGTGCTTGAGTTCTACTCACGACGGTTTCAGAAATTTCCGACTTCGACAGAAGGCAATTGCGAAGTAGTTTGAATCGAACATAGCAAACAAAGGAAACATCGATCTCCTGGCGACCTCGGTAAAAATGCTTGGGTCGTTTATTGACAGTCGTTGGAGACATGGCTTTACAAATGTCACATGGTTGGTTTTTGGAGCGACGGTTCATTGCGAGCGTCTTAACATCGCATCTCGCCTAAGGATACGGTGTTAGCAAAGACACTAGAAAACCGTCTAGATATTTGGGTTCATTCCCCTTTTTATTAACACGAGGATTATTCGTGCACATGTCTGAGTGAAGGGAGGTAACCAAAACATATTTATATCAGGTGGAGAGTTATGTCCCCCTGCCCTTCACATGGGCCCATGTCATTGTTTGAAAATATTATGATAGTGTAATAAAATGTACCCCGGGAGTGAAAGAAAATGGTTAGCAACAGAGGGAATAAACCCCACGTCTGCCCTGGGTAACTCCGGCTCGCCAGAGAGAGGAGAATACCCGCTCAACTAATTGTGTTTTTCAGTTTCATTTCATTATATTTAAGACTATGATATACCCCTAAAATTCACTCACTTAAGGTTACATGTTTATATCAATCGGAGGGGGCCTATTTATTGCTTGTTTTCTCCAGGCTAGGGGTGCGACTTATCTTAAGTGGACTGCACTGGGCGCGTCATGACACGACGTCCATCAATTGGCCACTGTTTGTTTTGTGGTTGGTTTTATCGGGCCATATTATGATTATAATCATTCTTTTGAGGCAATGCAAATATTTATGAAAGAATTCATATTTTTTTGGTAGAATCTGAGTCATCTTCCTGGCTTCTGATCCGTACAGCATGATTGATTTGACATCGGAATTAATTATGCCTAATTCTGTGACGGTGCTATCACTCCTGGATGCCCAAATGTTTTTCAATGAGATAGATTGATGCTGCCCTTTCTCTCTTAATCCACTGACATTGATGCAAGAACAATGTTCCGAATATGAATGAAATTAGATTTGCATATCGTCCTAAAGATCATTTTTTTTGTCGCGGTCAGGATCGAAAAGAGTTGAAATTTCCTTTCGGTCAAATCCATTTCAAGATTGAAGTAATGTTTTGTGATGTCTCATTATCAAAATCATCATCAGCAAGCAGCAGAAGCATTGTCGTTATTATGATCCTCATCGTCATCATCATCGCCACCATCGTCATTGTCATTACCATCACCACCATCATCGTCATCATCATTATCATCATCAACATGAGATCAATCTGTCTGCTTAATGGGATATCAATATTTTTATTTTCTTCTTATTTTTTTTTTTGGGGGGGG
>JARBEQ010257790.1:0-10684 GCA_030265355.1 Tritonia tetraquetra
AGAGAGAGAGAGAGAGAGAGAGAGAGAGAGAGAGAGAGAGAGAGAGAATCAAGGGAAGTGCCCTTCACATATCTGAGAGCTCACAGACTGGTTAACAGCCAGTCCTATACAACCACACAGTTCCATGTGTACAACTAACAATCTCTCTATAATAATTTATCTGTTGTAATGGTGCTGTCCAAAATAGAAATAGATGGGAACAAGGAGAAATTCACTAATTGTGTCTATGGAGCTACGTGGATATCATTAAAGTAATATCGATTTTTAATCATATCATTTCATTATCATTTGATAGAACGCGCGATTAATATAAAATTGCCAGATTGGTTCCAAATTAATTAATAGAACTATAAAATGTCCGTTCTACGAACGGAATAATAATCAGTGAAGCAAGGCCATCTTTATAACATATAAAGATGACCTTGAGTGAAGAGACAGTGGACTGTATTGGAGTGTAGACAGAAAATGTAACACGAAAATATTTGTAGAAATCTCAAACAATTCCCCGATTAAGGCCTGTCGCTAAGAGAGGTAAAACCAAACAGTTTGGCGTTTTTGCCCGAAACATTCTATATCCCTGTGCTTTGTCCCATTTGGAAATTTACACATTTTCTTACCTCTTTTATTCATTAATGAGTCTTGTCAATCTTATCAGCTATCCCAAAGCGCGTTAACTAAGACAACTTATTTGGCTCTTTTTATAAAATAACTCTTGACTCTTTTGTAGTTGACTAATAATAATATCGATATTATTATGATTGACAATTTGTGTTATTTATATTGGAAAGTCGATTCGACGATTGTACTTGGAAGTTGGAAGTTTGAAGAAATTCAGCGGCGACAATTATTTTTGTTTTGTACCTGGAAGGTAACTGACAACTGTTAGCACGCTTTTAAGTAACTTTTTGAATACGCACTTGTTCTTGTGTTTTAAACTCTAAATAATTTCTGGATGTTTTCGGCCGCCCAATCTTGAAATCTATCCTTGCTGGTTTTGGTTTCACAACGTCAACGTTACTTTGACGAAATTGTTTTCTCACTGCTCCATCACTCACATCGTGTGAATGACTCTAGCTAGAACATCTATCACTATCTATTTGGATAGGTCAGTTTATCAGGCTAATTTCTTGGGGTTATTTGTTTTAGTTGACAACTGAATGACATTATGAATTGGCCCAAGACACACTCTCATGGTCATGAGTCATTCATTCAGCATTGTCATTTTCATGGTCAACAAACTAAACTGGGATTCACACCGACCCACCAAGCCAGCATTGAGCAAAGGAAAGGATTTTTCCAATTTATACCCATCAAATCCTCTTCTATTTCTATCTGCTTGGAAAACCGACTTTAGAATACATCCTTATTGTTACTACTGTTACTGTTTGAATAAGAAGTATGAGATACACAAGGATATTTTTAATCAGCTTTTTATTTAGGCTAGAAGTAGAAGAACATATTCATTTATTTGTTTGTTTGCTAATTTTCAGATTTAGATCATCATGCCACGATCTCCGTCTGTGAGTTCTGCTTCAGATTCAGCATCAAGATCTTCATCGAGCAGCAGAGGTAAAAGCAAAAGCCCTCCACAAAGAAATAGCCGCAAACGCAAGTCATCGTCATCATCCAGTCATGGCTCATTCTCTAACAGAAAAGGAAAAAGTCATGATCGTGATAAACGACAGAAGGAGGATGATAGACATTTGTCCCGAAGGGATATTAAAGTAGAAAAAAGATCACCCTCTCCGCCTCGTCGCAAAAGGTCAAGATCTCTTGAGAAACGTCGCCGAAGACGCTCTGACTCCAATTCTCCAGATGATTATAAACGTAAAAGATCTCAGTCAAGAGAAAGATATTCAAGGAAGTCGCCATCTCCCCAGAGAGAAAGATATTCAAGGAAGTCGCCATCTCCTCAGAAAGAAAGATATCCGAGGAAGTCGCCATCTCCTCAGAGACAAAGGTATTCAAGGAAGTCGCCATCTCCTCAGAAAGAAAGATATCCGAGGAGGTCGCCATCTCCTCAGAGACAAAGGTATTCGAGGAAGTCGCCATCTCCTCAGAAAGAAAGGTATTCAAGGAAGTCACCATCTCCTCAGAGACAAAAAAACCGCTCAAGATCACGTTCTCCTGTAGATATGAAAAATGTCCGACCATCCTATTTGAAAAAGAGACAAGATAATCCCAGGTCACCAAAACGAACCGGGCCGAGCAACGGACACAGAGAGTTTGGTTCATCACATTTGCAAAACAGAAATAAATACGAAGAACACAATAGGTAAGTAATTATTTCTGCTCATAACTAGTTTTGATAAAAAGGTGATGGAAAAATAATTTTTGTAACACATATCACGAGCTGCGTTAAAGAAAGATACATTTGTGTTCTAAGTGATATTGCTACTCTATAGATGCTGCATCTCGTTTGGACTGAAAAAATGGGTCGTTCTTGCTATTTTATAACTCCCACATCAGTGTTTGTGAAAGGATGTGAATGAAACGTGACAACCAATCAGGTAAAAGTAGTGACGTGCAATCACACTAGTTTGTGCTATTTTTACAAACGGTCGGAATCCTTCAATCAGAGGTTCCTTTGTGATACTTTGGAAGTTGGAGGTGTAGTCACTAGCAGCACCCTTACAAAGGAAGAGATTTCTTTCTATATTTACAATTTCATTTATATATTGGATCAGTAGATTTATTCCGGTATGTTAACCCTAGTACCTCTCATTAGTCCAACAGGAAGTCCAGGGCCAAATAGTGAAAGTTGGAGCTGTGTATGAGAACAAAGCGGTTGACACGTGTTTATCGATCGATAGTGACGTGAATCAAGTCAGTTTGGGAGTATTGTTATCTAATTGGTTGTTATTGATAAGTTATAGATTTGACTGGGCTTTCTCCGGTATGCTTGCTATTATTATTAATAGTAAATGGGAAACTTCCATCATAAAGGTAGAGGTAGTTAGAGATCGCCACCCTACATGTAGTGCCCGCACGCTTCTCAGTTGAAACTGCCTCACACTACATGTGGTGAGAGTTGGTCGCCTTGCGTACCAAACAAGTTGTGCGTAAGCGATACAGGGGTTAAAATATAATGCACCTTAGTCTAGCTTTTTAACACGACGATGGGTATCTTCAGGACATCTTAGTCATGGAGGAGGAGGCAGGAACTATAATGAGGATCCTGCTGCCACTGACAGATGTTGACGGACAAAGCTGTCAAGGCTGTGTGTTACACTAGACGTGATCTGATTGGGCAATGAAAATAAAATATTGGGCAAATCCATATTTTCAGAGTATTTTGCTCTTCTTTGAGAGTAGTTAAATTTTGTACGTCTTTAAAGTTGTATAAAACTCTTTTAAAACGCATCCGCATTTGATTTATACTTAGAATTTAGAACATCTAGAGAGGTATCAATGACTAAACATAAATTTTAAAATTGTTGCACTGTCAGTGGCACCTATGGACATTAGTTGTGGCGACTTACTATTACTAGTGAGAAAAAGCAAACAATTTGTTTGAAGAAAAAAAATGTTACAGTAAAATCTCATTTTATACTATACCACCCACATATCGCCATTCTCGCTTTGACCATGATACAGATTGGATAACTTTTGTTCACTCGAACCTTTCATTTATAACGCTAAACGGAAACATCGACTTTCCTTTGATCCCAGAGTTGGCGGGGTAACGAAATTTCACTGTAATAATTATTTTGTCATCATCAGCAAGGACCCTGAGAAAAGGATGAATGGAGCTGGAGATTGGCATAATGAGCGTTCCTCTGGTCACGGATTTGACGAGGACAGAGGTCATTCAGGACATCATAGTCATTGGGGAGGAGGAGGAGGAGGCAGGAACTATAATGATGATCCTGCTGCCACTGACAGGTACTGTTGAAACCCATTTATCATTTTGTGATTTTTCTCTTTCTTTGACTGTGAAATGCAATGTATATATATAAAAAATATATTTGTTGCGCAGATATAGTGCACTCTTCTTGAAACCCGTCATTACACCTATAAAAGGTTTGGTAGTTAAACCAACAAGTGTCAATGATAAGACAAACAACTAGCGTTTTTCATTTTATAACGAGCGAGGATAAAAAAGAAAGTTGTTTCCCTTGGATTGTCTTTGGGGTTTTTTCACTCGAAGGCTGCCCACACGGAATAAGGAGAAAGGAGGGACATCAAATGGGCATATTTGATTTCTAAGAAACAGTTACACAGAGAGTTTGGGGACGAAAGGCAAAATTCCTTTTGTCTCAATGCCTCGATCTGAATTCTACTCACCTTTCTCCGATCTCTGTGGGCCACCAGCCTAATCACAAATATTTCAGAATTTTTCGTTCTCAGTAGAAGGCAAGAGTAAAGTATTTTAAATCAAACAAAGGGACGTCACTCTATTCCTGACCTCCGTAAAATAATGTTTTCGAGTCATTTATCTTATTGTTGACAATCGTTGGTTAAACTATGCGAATAATGATAATTGAGCTTTGTTGTCCAATTAGGAGGTTTGTTTTGGTCATTGATGGGTCTTCATGGACTTGTCAACACATATTCAAGCATGATCCCTATTTTGTTCCACACTCTTAGGAAGATGTTACACAGATAGTATCACTCGCCCGTTTTTATTACACAAGAAGTACAGATGTTTTGGTTTTGGGTTTCCATTGCTGATGGTATCACAGGAAGTTTGCCTTTGGCCCAAATTCTACTTTTACACTGTCAAAGTTTTGTTTTGAGCTTAAAAATTGAAAGTGTTTTACTATAAGATGTCTGTCTTTCTTTTTTGTACAGACGTCGAGAAGAAAGAGAACGCATTGGAGCCATTGGTATACCCGAGATGTGGGATAGATCAGCATCTTTGGAAGTCGAGTGAGTTGTCATGGATGTGATTGTGTCTGTGTTTATTTGTATGTACTTTTGTTATTACGAAAAAATCCCTGTTTTATGAACAGTACCGGTTCTTACTTAGACTTAGAGAGGAATATATTGACAATAAAATGTTTTTCTTTACGTTCCAAACCATCTCCTTGTATTGTGATGTGTAGATTCTTACCTGTAGGGCTATCCTTCAGGTTGAAGTGAGACAATTTGTCACTAAGGGTTGTCTTACAGTCACAGTGGATTGATCCACAGAAATCTAGCGTCATAGTGCTGGCCCTGCAGCACTGTACTGTAATGGTATAAGGGAAATGGAGAAGAAAGAAAGAAAGGTTGCCTTACAAGAAAAAATTGTTTGGAAAGTAGATCTTATGGACATGTAGGGTACCTACTTTTAAAAACTGTGTGTCATGGTTACCATGGTAATATGTCTTGATATACCTTTGTTTATTGCAGAGTGTTCTCGGAAGAGGAAACAGATACTGCTAACAAGAAAGATAAGAAAAAGAAAGACAAATTGAAAAATGGTGTCGGTGGTAAGATCAATGTTTTGTTGTTTTCCAGTCATGAATAATTATGGTGTAAGAGTTGTAGTCGTCAAGTGGATGAGTATGTATTGGGGGAATCCCTTGCCTCTGTTTTTGCGGAAACCAATGTTCTATTCCCACCTGAGCAAAAATTTGTCTCTATTGCTATTTCAGAGTTCACTTAGAATCTCAAGTTCTGTTGAACCACCTTTTGACTGTTTTTTTTTCCTAGTCCTTTCAGAGTTTTCATGCCCTGGAGAGTCGAGTGGAACTTTCATTCTTTAAAATTACCTTTATGTTAACGAAATTCATGAAAATTATATGCTCTTATACTACCCAATCTATTTATCTCTTTTCAGAGGACCAGAAATCAGGAAAGAAGAAGAAGAAAAAGGAGAAAAAAAGAAAGTAAGTTGGGGAGGTTTTCTGCTGCAAATTTTGATATAAGGAAAAATTGGATAAATTTGTCTGATTGTGTGGCTTGGCTAAAAGACTTCTTGCTTTTGAGGAGAGATGAAAAACAGGTCTTTTTTTTTTTTTTTTTAAGCTGAACAAGCAACTATAACAGTGATTTGGTCATGGTCCTCTCGTTCCTGTGATACTGTCAGCTATAGTATTGTAGAATGTAGACGTTTGTACTGGTGTCAATTAAAATCTTTCTTTTCAAACGGACAGGAAATCCAAGAAATCCCGCAAGTCCAGCAAGAAGAAGAAGAAAAAGAGTAAAGTCAGTGAAAGCGAGACAGAGGACTCGAGTTCCGATAGTGAAGGGGAACTGTCGGATGAAGAACAGATGGTGTGGTTGGAAAAGACCAAGAGTAAGAGATGCTAGTCTTCTCTAATTATTATTGCAGTCTTCGAGTTTCTGACCTCAAAATAAATAATGTGCAGCCTGTCGGATTCATTTGTCCAACACAACTTCAATTAAATTGTCTGGGACTTTGGGGCATAGCGGTAATGCTTTCGATTTGTGGGCAGAAGGTACTGGGTTTGATTCTCGGTGGCGACGTTGGTATTTTTTCCTTTAAGCTTTCTAGTTTTATTGCTCTGACTCTGACCCTTTAGATATCTATGGAATCAAGTTTTACTGGAGATGGACTATGAAATAAATCGGAGGTCTTTCCTTTGTGTGATCTATAATGTGTTGCCTAGGATATAAAACAACTTTAAACTCATCATTATTTTTATTTAGTAATTCTGGATTAAGGGTTTTTTTTAAGTAATTTTTTTTTCTCTCTTTCTGTCTATGAATGTCCTATTTATACTTTGTAGAATGTAGACGTTTGTACTGGTGTCAATTAAAATCTTTCTTTTCAAACGGACTTTGGTATAAAGTTCATTGACCTGTGGTTAGAGTTTATTGACCTGTGTGTGATCTTTCTGGTTTGTTGTCTTTCTCCCTCAGGAACCGGTGGCCACGATGACAATGATGGGGACACTGTGGGACCCCAGCCCTATGTAGAGTCAAACGGTTTGACATATAAAGAGTGAGTGCGTCATGTCCTTAGTACAGACATTCAATTTTTTAATCATTTTCTGCTTTACTATTGGTGTCAGGTTGTGTTTTGAATCGGGTAGATTCTGATAAGTAGGGTATTAGCCTGCTGTACCCTAGGTAGGTGGTTGGGACTACCACCTTGAAGCCCGCAACCAGGCCTTTGATAAATCTTTGACTCGCTTTATCTCACCTGGCCTGGCCTGTCCAGCATGGGTAACCCAGAGCTGCCAAGTGCCAGAGAGCTTCCGTCGCAGTCACAGAATTTCGATCCTTGCCACTGATAAATGGATTCATAAAAAATGTCAGGGATTCGAAATGTTTTTAAACGATAAATTTGAATTAAAATTTTGACAAGCAAGAATTGGATTAAAACTATTTGAACAGATCGATCCTATTTATTTATTTGTCTAATATTGATATTGACTCCCTCAGTATCGTACGACCGATGAAAGGTATCGCCATGCTGAAAGAAGAAAGAGGCATTACCGATGCATTTGTTTACTTTAAATCCTGTCTTATGATTATGGTCTTCGAATTTTAATAGTTTGGCGAGAGATGAAATGAGTTATACGTGAGATTACGATGACGAGGAGTTATTTACTGGTACTAATGACAGGGAGCTAGATCGTCCGACATCGAGTCTAGACAATGCCGATCAGATAGTAATACTAACAAGACCTTGCGAATTGTTTGACGATCGAAGTAAGCGGCCACATCCACACCCATCTTCTTTTCCTAGTTCATTGATATAGTTTTGGGTTTTTTTAAGGTAAAGTAAACTTTATTCGTCCCTTTCGGGAAATTGGGCATTTTACAAAGGTGGAATCAATCATAAATAAATACAGATTACATTAGACATATAACATAACATCACATTACATAATCATATAAATACAACAGTAACTTGTGGTCTCTCATTCATTCCCCACCCTTGATGGGTCGCCGAAGTTCAGCGCCCCGTGAGTTAGGGCAAGGTGTCTTGCTCAAGGACACAGCGCCTGAGTGGTCACCCATTCACACACTGATCACGGGCAATGTAGCTTGACTATGCTGACCGGTTCAGCGTGCTATCTGTTCAACCACCAATGCTCCCTATCTTATATCTACGCGTGTATACATTATCCATAATAATAAATCAGCAGTGAATGCCAGATGTTGATAATACAGATAGAACAGTGTATTCATTTCTAAAAGTAATAGTGATAGCCTTGGAATGTTGAAATCACAAAGAGTGAAGAGCAACATTATTGTGATGTGATCTTGTTTGTCATATGTGTGTGTTTGGGGGGGGTATGACATTTTTTAAATCTCAAGCTCAGCTTTCATCTCATCCAATATAGATTGTTGTAAAGTGTAGTTTTCATTGAAGTAATATATTCCAGGTGGGAAGAGATGAGTTGGCCAGACATTTGATTTGATGATATAGATGTTGTTATATCTCTGTTTGTTGTGGGGGTAGTGCAATGATATTCTTAATGGGCTGCATCTGTGTACAGTGTGTGGATTGAGGGATGTGCTAGGTCAAATTTGTGATCATTATTAATTTAAAGCGTATATCATTTCTATTTCTAGAGATTCCTGTAGATCGCCAATTAATTAAAAATGATATAAATTTCTCAACTGATTTCTCTCTCAAAGTAATTTTCAAGCAGTTATAAGCTTTCACTGAAAATTGGTACTTTTATGAGCAATTGATAATTGTTAGGACTCTACCACTGTGATTCGCCCATTACTACCTCTGGTGACGGAACGGGAAATCACTGCTTGGGGCATGGTACAGCAAAGTGTTAAAACCCTTCAAATGGCCGGTTTTCATTGACTATTTTGAATAACCCTGTCGGGTTGGGGGGTTTTTTCACATCATTTTTTCGTCTTTCTTTCTAGAACTGTCCTGTGTTTCTGAACTCTCGTCCTGTTTTTACTTTGGGTTGACAGGCCAGTCTCTGTTTTCTTTAAGGTGTATAATGTGTAGTTAATGTTTTGCTATGTATGTCTGTAGTTTTGGCCGAGCCTTGTTACCTGGTGAGGGAGCTGCCATGGCCGCCTACATTGCTGATGGAAAACGTATCCCAAGGCGTGGTGAGATTGGACTGACCCCGGATGAAATTGAATCCTATGAAACTGTTGGTTACGTCATGAGCGGTAGCAGGTAAGTCTCTCTCCCTCTCTCTTTTTCTCTCATTAAGATAAGTAACACAAAATTTGTCCTTTCGAGGAACACTGTCTGCTTATTGTAAAAATGTATTTACAAGATGAGGTCCTGCACATTTGCGGTGAAAACTGCATTTTAGCTTTTTCCCGTAATCAAAGTGTTCATCACTTGTACTCAACCTATATTGAAAAACTTAGACAAAAAATTATGACAGAGAAATGACACATCCACACCGCACGTTTTATGTTGACTTACTTTCGTCATTTTTTAAATATTTGGACCTGAAAACAGTCAGTACATGCTAGTGTGTTTTCCACTACCACAGCCTGAGTAACGTTGACACGTAACATGGATAACAAAGTTGTAAACTAACATGTGGCTACGCACTTCAATGGGAAATAGAACAATTACATTTCATTTATGTCGATTATTATTAAACTACTGAATTTTCCCAAACTTTTGCAAAAGGTACTGAATAAAAAATATGCCCTACCTTCACGCAAAATTTAATAGACGTGCAACATGTGATAAAGTCGTGAGGCTTAACATAAATTTTAGCGAGTTAAAAAAAATTAGATTCGATTTTAAAATTTTTGTGTGTGTGTTTCGCAGGCATCGTCGTATGGAAGCTGTCCGTCTGAGAAAAGAGAACCAAATCTACAGTGCTGATGAAAAACGAGCCCTTGCAACATTCAATCACGAGGAAAGGAGCAAGAGGGAGGCCAAGATTCTTTCCCAGTTTAAAACCATGGTGCATGAGAAGCTTAAGCATTAGCAGCTGGTGTGGACACGTGGGTTTGTTTGTGTTGTGTAGACCTCTATGTTGTTTTGAAGCCATGTTTGACAGGTTTACTCTCATCATTACTGGAAACTTGATGTGAAATACTGTGGACCAGGCATAATGTAAAAATAGAACATATTGCAATTGAGAAGGTTACGGCTTGTATTACTACATTTGTATAAGGTTTTGTGCTCTGTCATCATCCAACACGATTCTAAGAATAGACCACTTTTGTCTGCTATTTTTTTTCGCCAGTAAACATCTGCCCATAAAACTGATTTCTACCACCTTTCCTTCAGGAAAAACACCCCACCTGTGAACGCTTAAGCAGATGTATACTTCATTAGCATTACACAGTAAATGCAGTAAATACATATAATATGAACAAAGACACAAACACAGAGGCATGGTCGAGTTGTCTAGCCACTCGACTTAGTACCCTCAACAGTTCTGGGTTCGAGAGCAGACTCAAAACTAATTTACACACACACTACTGCATGGACTTAAGTTTTTAGAGTTGTCATCAAAAGTAAATTTTCTTTGGACTTTGTTTCTTTTTTCGTTGCTTATGCCATCTCGGGTATAGATTAGATTTGTTTATAGAGTTTGGGGATTTTCCCAATTTAGTTCTGAGTCAATTTGTTCTGCCAAGTCTTTTTTGTTGTCTTCCCATGTTTCTCCAATTTCTTCTTTGTATCCATTACATTTGTTTTCATTTGGTCATGGTTGAAATATTCACAAGTATTTCCACTTCCTTGTCTATTCCATGACTCTTTCTTCTTTCTTTATCAATAACCTTTTAGTACCTTTCGGTGTAAGGTTTATGCATGATACACAAACTTTCG